>JXSR01S003700.1:0-17476 GCA_000969725.1 Ophiothrix spiculata
GAGTAGACAATTGAATTAGAAAACGTGCATCTAGTATTAAAAACGGGGAGGAAACATGTTAACAATTGAATAGTAAACCATAAATCCCCTGGAGAGAAAATCACAACATCAACGGCTTGGCGTAAATGTCACCAACGAGACGAGTTGGGATTGGATTGTGGATATTGTGTTTATACATGGCGGACTTTTGTCTGCCTGTTAAGTATTGGAACGATTCTAATGCTTGGATACATATTGATGTGTGTGTGGATGGACTGCTTATTTTTGTAGAAATAGCTCGTCCTCAGGTTAGTTGATAAGTGAATTTTGTTATTTGTTACTGCATAGAAACTAAATGGCTGCCTTGGGTGAAACATCACATTGGTGATAATTCAATTGTGCAAAAGTAAATTATTTAGAAAGGAAGATGGTTGCATTTTGAATTTAGTAGCAATTTTGAAAGCTTTTTAATTAATTTGCAAATGTAATTGGGAAGTTCCATTTTGGGTTACGTTTGGAATAGCCCTGGGTCAGGTCTGTTAAATCTTGTTCAATCATTCAAATATCGATTATCAAAACATACAAAGAGGATAACTAGTATAAAAGGGAAACAAGATATCAAGTGTCCCATCATGCATTGCTCCCTATGGGTGATTTGTATTTGTGTTTAGCTTTAATGATGGATGACATTACAATAAATTAATATCATTTGTATTTTGGGCAAAACTCATCACTAAAGCTTAAAACAACCTTCTAATATAATACAAACAATCCTATATAGTCCATCTAGATGGACCTCACAAGCTTCGCGTTCCCTTGCGAGGTCCTTCTGGATGGACTAATCCTATAGGACGAAATGCATGATGGAAAGCACCTGATATCTTTGTGTAAAGAGATGGCTAAGATGAATTTCTAGGATTTACTCAGTATCTGATAAAAGGAAGGCCAAATATTGATTCACTCGGCCTCTATAGTATAGACTTTTTATATCAGACTAATCAAAGTCAACTACACAAGCATTGATTCAATCAAATTTTGTTCGAAAAGTGAAATGCACATTCATTTTGTTAACCTACGATGTCGTTAAGTTTCGACTTCCATGAAGGTCACACGCACTTGTATACGATGACACAAGATTGATCAACATAAGCCATTCAAGAAGTGAGATAACTGATCTGAACCACAGTAATTAAGCCATATCCTGGGCATAAATGTGTCATGGTTTCAGCTTGTAGATAGCAGATGAGGTTCAGTTTGCAAGCCATATCCTGCCATTGTCAAGTTCAATCACAGTGTTGATCAGACAGAGGTATGTGCTTCACTAAGTCATCAAGCCATCAGCCATGATTGCAGATTTGCATTGAATGATTTTAAAATAAGATTGGGAAATTCTAGGGATAAGTCATGTTGCCTCAACGCTCTCTGAAGTTTGGAGATAGACTCAAAGGTGATGAACATGGAGTTTGTTAGGTTTTGTTGATAAGATTTCATGTTGTTAGGTTAATGCTTGCTTTTTTTTTAGGGGGGGGGGGATCCTCAAGAGTAGTTGTAAAATTATTTGTTCATTGCTCCTTACAGAAGGAATCCACGTTTGGTACTATTGGTAGGAGTGTAGCTTACTAAAGGATTGCCATTACTGGAGGATTTAGCCAAAGATTCATTTTGTGTGAACAAAACTAGGCAATCAAGTCCCGTAACCTTAAATGTTGGGGGAGGTATTGAGCCAAGTATATTGTAATCAATTATCCTCAAGTTGTGATCGTTGCATGAACATCTAGTTTTATAGATTTCATCAAGTGTAATACATTATTTTTGTATAAATCCCCATGTGATGTTGAGGATACTAATTTTTGGTAAATGTTTCATGTGGATGACGCTAGTTCCATTTAACCATAAGAATTAAGTAATTGGGGAAAGAAGCCAGTATCAACCAATCTTATTTTATGTTCAACTGTGGCTTCAAATGATGTGAAATTCTTTACATTATTCAGAGATGAATTTCAACGTCTTAAAGAAGTGTTACAATCGGAAGAAGCACAGTCACTTTCTGTTAAAACCTAGTGTTTGTTCTGTCTACACCATATCTCCTTTCAACTAGTATCAGATTGTGTGGGTTATAAAAATCAACAAACCCATGTTCAATGACCTCGGTAAAAGCATCAATCTGAAATTGTATAATGGGGGAAATGGAAAGTGTTGCGAATTCACATTAAGCTAGGCAAGCAGCCGGCTAGGCAGCCATTGGCAGTCATGTCGTTGGCTTTTTGAGTTAAAGAAACTGGATCACCGGTTGTTGTGCTTATTGTGAAGTTGTTCTAGATTTGGAATATCCTGTTCCCAAGTAGCAAACCAGCTTTAAACCTTCCTATCCTCCTTTTGATAATACTGTAACACCATATTTCCATGCTCATGATATTCTAGCAGTATATACATGGTTTTTAATCTAATGCCTTTTCTGTTTTTCCTTAAAGGCATTATCTAAAACATTTTTGGTTTGGTTTTGCTGTGATTTTTGTATTTTACATGTACGGCGCTCCGAGTTTGTTTATAGTTGCGCCTAATAAAAGGTTTTTTTATTATTATCATTATATTATATACATACCATTTTTGGCAGTACATTTATTTTTTGCGCAAGGCGAGCTGAGCCCGAAAAGTGGGAAGATAAATGTAGGCTGTAGCCTGAAATATACCACTAAGGCCTACCCTGGACAATCTCCTTGACCGTTTATCGCTATTAAATTGTAATATATTCGAAAACAAAAAAAATATTTGCGCCAAATCTAGATTTTTAAGCCAAAATTGTAACATTGACTTGAAAACAACACCGTTGTTGAACATGGAATTAGCTGTTGACTTATTTTACTGATAGTCATTTGATATACATGTCAGAAAAGTACAGACTAAATCTGGAGTAAAAATGATGATCAATGTTACTATGGTAATAGATGCGCACAGATACCCGATGGATTTGACAAGACAACTCATTTCTTATCAAATTTCAATTTAATGACAAAACTGATGATTTTTTTGAAAATGCTAGATACAGGATTTGATATAATATATTATCATAAGTCTCCCTGTCGCGATTTATTTTTGATATTGATATTTGAAATCTATTTTTGTGATCAGTATTATCTATTGCAAAAATAATCTTGTCGGCATGCTTTGTAGCAATATGGAGTGTGTAAATTGAAAATTTCAAATCAGTTTATCAGGGTACCATGCATATTTAAGAATAAAAATCAGGCTACCATATTTTAGAATAAAAATCACACTAGTCATAAATTGCAACCAATGATTCATTTTCTAGCAATAATGTTTCATTATATGTAGACATTGATTGTGTGATACAGTGTTGTCTGCTGCATAATCCATCACTTCAAGACAAAGATGTTTGCTGTGAAGAAAAAAAATTGTGTCTCCTGGAGCATATTGTCAGGGCTAGAATTTCGGCGCGACTCCGCGAGTCGACTCGCGTAGAGACTCGCGCAAAATTACTACAGCGCGAATCCACATGGACTGGCGCAAAAAAATCATGGCTAAAACATGGCCTAGACTAGGGCTAAAACGTGGCCTACACTATGGCTAAAACATGGCCTAGACTAGGGCTAGGCCACGCTTTTAGTACATCATCAGCTGATCAAAAAACGTGGCCTAGGCTAGGGCTAGGCCACGCTTTTAGTGCATCATCAGCTGATCAAAAACGTGGCCAAGCCCAGCTAGGGCTAGGCCACGGTTTTTGTGCCTCATCAGCTGATCAAACACGTGGCCTAGCCCAGGGCTAGACTACGCTTTTAGTGCATCATCAGCTGATCGAAAACGTGGCCTAGCCCAGCTAGGGCTGGGCCATGCTTTTATCTGTCACTTTGCCAAACATATAAGTTCATCGGCAAAGACAGGTGATTTTACCAATTTTGCTGATAGGGTGTAATATCGGCCCGATACGATGGCCGATAAGATACATCGGTTCAAGCTTAATTGTGGTGTAACATGTTTGCAGTACCATTTATTAACAGCAAACTGAAAATACTATACAATTTATTACCATGATATACCTCAATATAATTTAATAATAAAACACCTGACCAATACTACATGTATGGTGAGGAATTGGTAAAATTTTGGACTCTCGCAAAATTCTGCTACGCGAGTCATTTTGCGAGAGTCCATGGACTCGCACAAAATTCTTCAGCGAGAGTCCACTTGGACTCACGCTGTGCTTTGCGAAATTCTACCCCTGTATTGTTATAGCAGTATGAATTGAGAGCAATGTATGATCCACGGCAGACATTTTGGTGTATGTTGCTCTGATTGTTGAAGATGATCACATATAATGCAATATATTTTGCCTTGTAATGATAAATATGTAATAACATCACATCCATATTTATCAGAACACAATCAATTTTCATCTGATTTGAATATTTTTCACCAAAATATATTGTTAGTAGATTGCACAAGGCTCTATTGCATTTTACAAAAATAAAGTTTTAGATTAATTCATTGTAAACAAGGTTATTTTGGCGAAGGATTAATTTTTGTGAATTTCACGAATCATCATCTAACTGCAAATATAATACCTTGCAAATATGTTCATTTTATGTGTAGGTTAATGTAATGAAGCTTGAAAATGCTAAAAGGTCATAATTGTCTTGTTTCAAAAAAATTGTGCTCGCGAAAATATCCCCGTTTACAGTATATCTTGGTTTGCCCTGTGGTAAACATTATTTTGATTTTTTCAAACTCTGTACCATGATGTCTGCACAATGATTTCCAAGATGAGGGATGCTGTTTTTCTATGATGGTGTCTTGACATTTAAAATTGAGGTGAACATATTTTTGCGGTTGACGGGCTAGACTTGAACATGGGGGTGTTTGAATGATAAGGCCAAGTAACAAATAAAACATGTTTCTCGTCCGGGTTTTGAAAAAAAAGGAGGAAGAGGTACTTTTTATTTTTTATTTTTTATTTCAATGGCTATGCAAAATCGCCCATTAATGGCCATTTCTCACCCAGTGTATCGATACCAGATGTGTTATTGGAAGAGGAGGAGGCCTTTTTTATTTTTGAGTTTTGGACATACTGGAGGGTTGATCAAAACAAAATATGCTTTAAAATGCTTATTGAACTGAAGCAAATCTATTGCTCAGACTTAAACTTTTTAAACACTTTTTACAAGTAAGTTATGCATGAAATACCAAAAATAAAACTCATTTTTCAAAATCCTTCAAAATGATGCGGGAGGGGACGAGAAACATATTTATTTTTTTACTCGGCCTAATAGTAGTGAGTGAAATATCATAGGTGACAATGTTGGAATACAATATTGAATAATTTGATGCAGTAGCATGTTGTATATAGGTTAAATGGATAGGTTATCGAGGCTGCTGATCAATAGCAATATGGATTAGATAGGGAAAGGAGAATTGTGTCACGAAAAATATGCAAGACAAAGCACAAAAACTATGTCAAATTGCAGTATCTATGTTATGATATTTTTCATGTTACATTTATTTTTGTTGTGTTTGCGCTCAATTTGTCTAGCGTAGGCTTGCAAGTTTACCGTAAAACACCAAATTCCGTGATTTTCCGCCATGTGATTTCACATGGGGAAAATTTACATATGTTGGCCAATATCTCGAATAAAGCAAAAACAACAATATTATGGAGTTTATTTAAGTTAAATTCAGGTTTTTTGGTCAATTTTCGGGTGTTTTTCATACTTTATTCTATTATTTTGTCATCAATTTAATTTTTGTTGAGGGAAAAAAAGTTTTAACGTCAATTCCGTGATTTTTCTTTTTTTCTGTAATACAGAAATCTTGCCAGATTAGTCTAGTGCAAATATATATAAATGTACCGCAAAAAATGGTATACTGGGTAAGGTAAAAATAATGGTATACTGTGCAAGGTAAAAATAATCCATGAGTGTGAAAATGAAACCATGTGAAATGTTTCAAAATTAGCTGTGCACGAAAATTGCGTAGCGAAAAAATATTGGCGTTTACAGTAACTGAATACTCAAAACAATTTTTTTTGCTGTATGTTAGATTGTGTAATCTGATGATGCTAAAACTAAAGGAATAATTTGGTGAGTAGCACAGGGTGACAAGTCAATATTACCACGAGCTGTGAATAGCTAACAAGTATGTGACCGCACAACACTAAATCACTCCACGAATGGTGTACGGGTAGAAAGTCCCGGTAAAAAACATAGGTCCACACGGATTATTTTGCAATGATAGTAGAACTGGTTACAAGTGACCTGGTTTTGTGCTTATGAATATAAATGACTAGAGTTTTGTGATCACTTATAGCATCAAAAACAACTGGCATCCATATTTTTATTGGATTTAGCAGCGTAAGTTCCGGTGCATGTCTAAAGTGGTTAGGGGTCGTTTTGACTGGGTGGAAAAAGCGAGGGCGCTGTTTACGAGCCCGTACCGAAATTTTTTATCGGAAAATGTTTTTTCAATTGAAGGTTATTTGAAAGATAAAGAAACGGGCTACAACTTGATATTAACTGAAACTTCAAAATATTGTCACGTCAGTATGAAAAAGCTCAGAGAACTTAGGCTAAAATGCATTGGTTTCAATGGAGAAGTTATTTAGTGTTGTGCTCCCATGTGTATGGCATGATTCATGTTGGCTGTGAGGGTTTCAGTAAGGGGTTTAGTTAAAGCTTATTTGGAAAGGTGAGAATTTAATTCCAGGATTTGATCATGGTTTGAAGGTGTTATGACTAGGTTTGGATTATGAGCAAGCGTGTTTGAAAATTTTAAATCAAACAAACCAAAAATTTGTCTAAAGTCTAACATAGAGTTCATGTTAAACCTTGGATTAGTGGAAAGTAACTCGACTTACAACCGTTCACACATGCTACGATGTTGAAGTCAAATTGAAATGAACTCGACTTGTAATTTGCAGAAATGACATATGGTCCAGGTCAAAGCGCTGTGCAAGAAAACACGAATTCAACTCGACTAACGCCGACAGGTGTTCAAACTTAGGGAAAGTCGTTGTTAGTCGTGTTACATTGGCTTACTAACACTACTTAACTTGTTTTTAGCGAGTTAAAAATTTTTGATGTAAGATGACTTTTTGAAAGACAACTTAAGTCAGCTCGAAGTGAATTGAACTTGATATAACTCTAATATGATTAAAGCCGACGTTTTGGCTCTGTCTGAACGAGGTTTTAGTCGGAGATCTGATATAGTTGGGATTTCATATCGTTAAAAATTTTCAGAGTGTTTTGTTCAAGACTGATTTTGATCACAGATTCTTTTGATTTGATGAGTTGTAACTCCTAAAAAAATACAGTACTAATCTCATTATTGAAATCACCATAAATTATTGAGAATGGTGAATACCTTACTAAATTTATATTTATCCTCAAATCCCATGATGAAATGGACCCCAAGTCACTTGGAATTTTTGAATGGTTGACTATACTGTAAATGACTCTACATGGCATGGGGAGGAGTAGAGATTTATCCTATGAAGCTGAGTCACAGGAATAGGGTTCCTTCCTTACAAGATCCATAGGTCTACCCTCAAGGCCTGCTTATGCCAATGCGGGCAAATCAACATCATGTCACATGCAAAGTCCAATGACCTCTATAGATGTAATGTATAACATTAGGGCGGATTAAGGGTTGGTGGAATATATTCAGCCATGCAAAGTTCTATTTTCATATGAGTAGAGAGGTGAAGGGTGGGATGAGAATGTTGTTGGTACATGATGTGGTGTTGCCTGTTGAGATGGTGCCAGATTTGGTAAGTACTGATGATAGAATTTGTCTGATGTGTGCTTACACTCATGAATATTTCATATGGAATTGGTTTCTGGGTCTTGGCATGTAATGAATGATAAGAAGAACCAGTCAGCCAGATCAATAGGTCCTTACTGCTGGGCATATGAATGCTATAATTTTTGGTCATGAACCGAGGATAAAAATGATTCTCTATGAGGATATCCCAGATTTTGGTAAAACTGACCAAAGATTAATGTATTCATCTTGACTGTTTTTAATTTGACATACATCCTCTCTACCCCCCCCCCCCAAACACACTCTTCTAACTAATACCCTAGTCACATAACCTTTCGGCAATGTTACATTACAATGTGTTTACGGCGTCATACCGGGTAGAAATTCAGCGGACACCGATCAGTGGCCGGAGGGTGTCCGTGAGCTGTAGAGATGCCGGAAGCATACCGCAAGAATTTAATTTTGAGTCAAAAACCTTGCGGCTTGTGTACAGTTACTCTCTAAATGTAAACAAGTGAAAATTTCACTCCCCAAAAGAGTGAAACTCTTATAAACCACTCAGAAAGGAGTGGTTTTGTAGAGTGAAAATCACTCTAAAAAGAGTGAATTTCCACTCGTTTGAGGAGTTAAACGAAGGACAACTCGAAAAAGAATTGTACTTCGTTTAACTCCTCAAACGAGTGGAAATTCACTCTTTTTAGAGTGATTTTCACTCTTTATGAGTGGAAATTTGCTGTTTAACATACGAAACCACTCCTTACTGAGTGGTTTATAAGAGTTTCACTCTTTTGGGGAGTGAGATTTTCACTCGTTTACATTTAGAGAGTATGGTCCAATAATGACCGGCGGCCGGCGGTGACCGACCGGCCGGCGGTGACCGACCGGCCAATGCAAGCATTTACCGGTATATCATACCGATATCATACTGGCGTTGCGGCTTCCTTCCGATTGCCAAATACCAGTTTGTGACCAGTGGATAGGCCTATATGACCATAGCACAGGGGTGTGAGAGGCCAGTTGACAAAAACGAGGAAAAGCGTCTTAAAGTTAGGAAAAAGGTCAAAAACAGGCTGAAAATGAATAAAAAAAAGCTGAAATTTTAACACGAGAAAATTTTCAAAAACGAGAAAATCAGCTGAAAAGAGGAACTCTCACACCCCTGTTAGCATAAAGATCTCCACTCTTTGGCAATACAGACCCCTAATATTGGTTTCTCAATCAGTCCTAGTGCAAATTTTAAAGAACAACTGAATATAAGAAACTGTACAGAATAGAACCAGGCTTTTAACATGCATCTCCTTTAAGTTCAACCTTTACAGCTTTCAATTCAAGAAGTACATTATCCATGAAATTAAAAGCGCTTTACATTACCTTTAATGATTTCCATATTAGCAGACATTCTAAATGTCAAGTCATGTTAATTTAACACTGGGGGTTTTCCCCTTCATAATTCAATAGGCTTAAGTGTGTTATGGATTTGACATCTTTTCATACAGTATGGATTTTGTTACATAAAATATGTGAGTCACAATTTCACACTTGTGTGATACTGTAAGTAATTTTACCTGGCGGCGACAAAATTCAGTAAATTTCAAATGCACAACAATTTTGTAAGGATTTAATTTATTATTAAATTAATTAGGGATTTAAGTCATTTCCTCTAATTTTGTATGCCACATTTTATATGCTACTGATTGGAAACTGCAAAACCTAAATACAAATTTAGTTATTTCATTAAGGGAAAATAGGGAACGTACACCTGACCGGTTTAGAATCGGCCTTACCTGGTTTAGGGTTTACTCTTAACAGAAATTGAATAATCATATATACCTAAGTATTGCCCAATGTACGTATAAAGGTACAGAAATTATAAAACATATTTCAGTTGACATTTTATAATAACTGACATTGATCAGATTAATTGTTGCCAGGAGAAAAAATCCAGTTATTTGTGTTTGACTGAAAATTAGGAAAGGTTGCCAGTTTCCAATAATTTCAATGATAACCAAGCCAATTTTGCCATCAACTTCAACTTCATTTGCAATGTTAGAATGAAAGATCATCATTTTCAGCAATATTCACTTGTATCCATTGAAGCACCAATCTTTCATGATTTACAAATATTTTTGTCAGTACAATTAAAGACAGCTATTATTATTAATGGAGCTACCCCAAAATACTTCCAGTCTGTAGCTGTGCCAACCTTCTAAACTTAAGTTTGGCGACTTCTTGGACCTGTATATAATTATTGTTGCCATGTTCAAATTTGAAGTTCGGCCAAATTTGAAATCTTAAGAAAGTAAAGAGAGACAAAGAAACAGTGGTATGCATATAAGGGTGTATATAAGCACTGGAGGCTGTGAAACCGCAGAGTCACCTTGCTGTGCCCTGTGTGCATGTTAAGCCCTCCAGATTGCCATGCCAACATACCTCAGGTGTGGGTTTTTTAGAAGCCAGTATTTAACCTGTGATATATATTGTTGGTTGTATCTTGAAATGATGGTATGATTGCCCTAGTTTATGCATTTGAGAAAAATATTTTGAACATGTGATTTCAAGTGTATGGTGTTTGCTGTTGACAACAGCTGGTATTTTTTAACTTTGCCATTATTTGCAAGTCTGAGCCCATAGAATACCAAATGTCAGACCTCGTTTTAGGATCTGCTTTGATTATGTTGATCAAAAGAATTTGCTGGTGAGAAACATGTTTTTTTTTTTTTTAAATAGACCACATTCGCTTGTCCATAAATGCATCTTGAAAGTACCGTAAATGCGGAAGTTTCTGCACAAGCGACCGTATTACTGAGTTGTACACATAATGTCATCTGCGCATAACTCTTAATTTGATCGCTCGCGAAGAAACTCGCAGATTGATGGTACTTTCAAGATGCATTATGGGACATAAAAAAGTGGTATATAGTTTCATCTTTCCACTTGTTTTGCTAATTTTAGTGTTGAATTTTTGAAGGTGTGAAACAAAAATTCAGCTTTAGGAAGTCTAAATCATAGTGTATGTTCATTTGCTAGATAAAAACCATTGCAGCTTGAAACCATAATGGCAAGGGAGCATTGTGCCCTGTGGTGTTGAATACACTGGTAATGAGAGGAAGTATACAGCTCAGATTCACCATTCAAATAAGGTCAATGATAGGTCACTTGCCTGCTGGGCAGTAAGTGATAGCTGCACACACATGCTTCATGGTGTCAAGTAGTACCTTCAATAGATGTGGTATATACAGCGGAGACTAGGTATTTCATGTGATTTTAGCAGTAAACAACTTTGCCAAGAAAACTCCAGAATAGGTTTGACTGTATTGATGCAAACCCAATTGCCCCATGGGGTTCTGCATGCTGAGGTGACTGTGCTTTTCTATACCTTGTTTTTGAACAAGACCTTGATCAGTTATGTTGAAAGAAAGAGTAGAGAGGGATTGTTATGTTGAGGGCAATGTGTTGGAGATGTCAAGTAAGTGTGTGGCGAGTTATAGGTAGGTGACTTGAAGTGATCATGTCTTTGGAATCAGAAGTGCTCAAACAGATTTTTGGGGCAATATTAATCAATGCAGGTTTGGTCAAATTAACAAACAATTAGGCCCTGCATTTTTGTGTAAAATAAAGGTAAGGGTAGGGAGGGTGGGAAAAATATGATAGAATGTCAATGTTAAAATCACCCATAATTAAAACAATCAAAAGTGCAGGGATTGGGTTGTGTTTACAGACACACTGGATTTTATGCACATGGTCCAGTTAATGTCAATTGTCTGTTGGCATATCAAGTGTCTTTATTATGCTATGATGACTTACGATATTATTCAACTCATCCATTGCTCTATTTATAACTCACTCCCTTTCCCCTCACTTCTATATACTCCCCTCCCCGTTCAGTCATATCCTCCATGATGTGTCACATTGAACTCCAAGCTGAGGTCTGGATCTATTAACTCATCCTGTACTCTCTTTATAACTCATTTTCTTTCTACTCACCACCAAACCCTCCCCATTCAGTCATATCCCCATGGTGTGTCACATAGACCTTTTCAAAATCCATTCTGAAATCTCCGGAGCATTGATCACATGGCCATTTTTTCAATCAATCACGTATAAGCTCATTAGTATGCACGATTTTGTCAACAAAAAAGTCTGAAAAATCACTCGCATTTCAGTGCAATAAAAGTGAAAAATAAATAGAACCAGACCCATACAATATTAGATACACTCATTCTGAACAACTTTTGGCCGATGGTACCATAAGCTCACCGACATAAAGTGTGAAATTTCCATTTGAAATCGGTTGATCTGTGCTGATTAAGCTTAAGATTTGAAGTTGCATCAGCATGATCAAACTGAAAGTGACTCTGTAGTGCTGACGCTAATTCCAAGTTCGAATTTGTACGCAACCTATTAACGAGAAAGCGAACTTAACATTCTGGTTACTGTGTTGAAGAGTCACTTTTTCTTTCGGCAATTGCCGGAAAGTGTAAAATCAGCTTCAGAAATTCTTGGATAGTCGTGTTTTGAAAAGGTCTATTGAACTCCAAGCTGAGATAAAAGAAACAGGCTTGGAATTATTCAACTCATCCATTGCTCTATTTATAACTCACTCTCTTTCCCCTCGCTTCCAAACCCTCCCCATTCAGTCATATCCTCCATGATGTGTCACATTGAACTCCAAGCTGAGATGTAGAAAACAGGTCTGGATTTCTTCCACACTGCTATATTAAATGTCAGCTGGGATTTAGTCTTATTGCAATGCAGTCTGTGATTGGGGATTTAATGGGAAATATATTGGACATGTGCTAGAGACATTTAGCTGTCAAGTTCACCTTGTTTCAATCAAGGTAGTGTTCCAAATTGTGTGGAAATAACTCACTGTTGAATTGACTGACCCAATTGTTGAGGACCTTGTACATCTGGTTTGTAGATATCAGGTAAGAAATTGAATTTTTTTCTCAGTTTTGGTACTGAGTAGATGTTGTCATCTAAATTGGAATCCTCATAATCTGAGTAGCATATTTAGGGGAACATCCTCCAAATTTGGCATTATAGGCCTAATAGTTCTGTAAGGTGATTGCAACATCACTGTGCTGAGTCTGCTACCTTCCCAGCAATCCAAGGTTGTAGTAACATGGTCATGGTCTT
Source organism: Ophiothrix spiculata (assembly GCA_000969725.1). Classification (NCBI taxonomy): domain Eukaryota; kingdom Metazoa; phylum Echinodermata; class Ophiuroidea; order Amphilepidida; family Ophiotrichidae; genus Ophiothrix; species Ophiothrix spiculata. The sequence goes on from JXSR01S003700.1 coordinate 12,889, forward strand.
GGTCAATGACACTGCATGAATTAGGCCTACTTTGGATGCAGTGATTAAATTTGTCTTTCCAGATGGATCTTGCAGGGAACATGTAGTGTGAATGGAGGGCAAAGCTCAAGGAGCATGCACTGCAGGGGCTTGCATGTTCACTTGCTAGGTCCATCTAGATGACTATTTCTTGACCTGAAGTATTTTGATGTCAGTCATGTGAGGCACTGAGATGAAGTGGCATACCCTTTAAAGCGTTAAAATGATACTACATCATTAGTTTATGTTGGTAAATGACCTATTTATCATGCTCCCCCCCCCCCCCTCCCTATCATGGGGTCATTTTGTGTCTTGCAGATGTTGAAAAGGTCATTTCAAATCCTATATGCCTACTAAATATGTCACTAAAATAGTAATAAAAAACAACATTTAATTAAGCGCTATTCCAGAGATGATCACAGCGCTTTAACAAAGAAAAGAAAAATGGCATGATGATATTCACAAACAACTCATGACTTGAAATTTGCCACTCATGCACATATAAAGGAAAACTAATTTCCATCATCAAAATCAGGTCATCGATGTGACGGAGAGGAAACACTAATAACTGGAAATAAATTGGCAGTGATGTGACCGGGTTATGCTTACTCCACCCTCTGCCTACGGAAACCCAAAGTGCTAAGGAGATAAGTCAATGAAACCCAGATATATGCATGGAGACTTATCATGTAGGCAAACTGAGTATGACTTCCGGGAGAGTTGTCTATTTCCTCTGATATAGAAAGTACATGGCCTTGTTCACCTGGATTATTGCTTGCCTGCCTGCATGCTTGGCAAAGATGGGATGGGTTCCAAAAATGATAGCAGCAGAAATATAGGCCTATCTGAAGGAGAATATATTAAGACTGTGTAGGTTTTACTGTTAGGAGATACCATGATTTGATTAGATTTGATGGCCTCCCGGTTGGTGGTGTAACCTGGGTCCATACTGATTATAGATGGATTGATGTTTCAGCTAGGCCCTATATCCTTAGTTCCAGATTTAGCATGTCTGGATTTTGTGCCGATTTGTTCCCCCCCCCCCCCACCCCCCCACACACACACAAGGTTTTAGCCTGGGTTACTTTTAGAATGGATCAGAATTGTACTCTCATATTGAATTGATAAAGAGTTGTTGAAGACTGCCAAAGCAGGACTGGCAGGGATAGACACATGTCACCTACATACCATCCAGTATCAACAACACTTACAATATACAAATATTGAATGCATGAGAGTGCAATAGTACAAAATATATCATGAGGTCAAATTTGGACTTTTCTATTTCACGAGGCGTAGCCGAGTGAAATGGATCAGTCCAAATTTGACCGAATGGTATATTTTGTACTATTAGCCTTTTGCACGGTTTCGCCATTTTGGGGAGAGCCTCGACCTGGCTTGCGAGATGAATGGGAACCACTGAGCTATATGATGGGAACTTACATAATATTACGATTAACAGTTCGATTCCCTTTAAAAAAAAAACATCGACCTTGCATGAAGTGAATACATTATTATGTAACATACTAGTTTAATTGACTGTCAGATCGAGGCTCTCTCCGCAAATGGCAGACCGTGCAAGTAGTGAATTGCACGTGTGTAGGCATTCAATATTTGTTTTATATCATGATACCACACAGATTTGTTTCATGCCGTGCAATTGAAAATAATTTTTGCACGGCTCAAATCAATGCAATCATGATATAAATAATGCTTTACCATGTAAACCAATAATCACGTATGTACAACTCGTTTGTGGTTTTACACCAAAGTCGTTAAGGTTAGGACAACAATGATCACTTCCTTGACACTGATCATTGTCAGTCCAATGGAGTTTATCAGTAACTATGTCATCCTTTGGCAGGAAATATTGAACAGAAATCCTTTTCCTGATAGGCCACTAATAAATAAAGAAACTGTGTTTTATGGACAAGTAGGCTTATATCACAAAAATGGGATCTGTAGATTGGGCAATTTTGTCTGTTTTGAATTTTTCACTTTTTCTGAACTCAACTCGCTCCCCCAAATTATGACAAATTGATACGAAACTGATAAGTCAAAATTTTGTAAATTTAGTTAAACATCATCAGCTGATTAGACACGATTTTGGCAAAACAAATTTTGCAAATGGCAAAATCTTGGTCGATCAGGCCCGTAAAACAATTTTTTGTGTCTTTTTTGTCCCCTCAATGACAAACATCATTCCATGACTAGGTGAAGGAACTTAATTGTTATAATTAACTATATCCAAAACTTCCCCAGGCCTATCCTACTTGTTAAATACAACTCCTTAAAAGAAATAGGCCAATTTATGTCAATGGTACGGTTCTAGACATTAATTAGGCCAAACAGGGAAGTGTATTTTGGAGGGGTGGATATAACTTCTTAATTACTACCTCAGAGGTAACAATTCTGTAAGAGTTTTTAATCCTTAATTTTGGTTATATTTTGGAAAATTCTGCAATCCCTGCTACCTTCTGCAGTGCCTGCTAGATTAGTGGATTGATCATCATATTTGGGTTCGATTCAGGGTCGGAAGAAGAGGGAAAATGCATTTTACAGTTCATAATTTCTTTTTGAGTAATAGTCAAAAAAAGTGTTTGTAAAGTCAAGTCTCCTTGGGGACCTCTTCCATTAAATTTTTTGTTCTGTTTATTACAAATTCCTCTTCTGTACCATCAAATTTATCATCCTCTGATTGGTAATACTTCGCCAGATGTATGTTATTTTTAACACATCTGTCTGTATCTCATAAAGTGAAACATTAAAACTAAATTACCAAAAACACTGAATTATGCATTAGAATTCTAGATTTACAGACTCGTTTTGATACAGTCTGCTAATAAATCACGAGTTTGCTTGCTTGGTTAGCTCACCATTTATCTGATTATTTAAGTGGGTTATAATGCTAACTATATGTTGTATCAAGAAGACAATTCCTTGAAAATCCAGTCTTGAATCCTGCCCGGAGCCTTATACATTATCATAGCTGTCCTATTTTCTTGTCTATCAGACATTGTGGGTTTTCATTTCCAGTTTACATACTCCTTCCTACGCGGAGGCAAAGATTGCAAACATGAATCAATACGGGCATGTTTGCTGGCTCCGACTTGAAAATGCAACGTCAAATTTTCACTTCGGTTTAAGTTTAAAAATAATGCAAAGTGACATAAATTTTGATAGGCAATATTACAAGGACATGATGGCTGTATTGTTACACATTACCCTGTTTTTGTGATGAGGATACAAGTAATGTGAAATTAGACGAGAAATTCTGATATTGGATAGTCACGAAAATAAGGCGTGTGTAAAAATTGTTGCGTTTTGATTACAGCTGATATTTAATCAAGTCAGGCTAGAGAATCGGATCAACACATTGGATTTGATATGATGATATGATTATTATGAACTGGAGTGTTTATACAATTAAAGTGCAGTAGAAATTTGTACAAGAAGGGACCGCATTGAATAATTTGTGGTGTATAGATGCATAGAAGAGATTTATTCTGCTCTGCTGCTGCGAGTGAGGATAACCCACTGCCTGACTGAGTAGATACCATACATGTACAGACTTGTACAGTGTACCATTATCGACTGCTGAGAAAAACGGAAGGGACAACGAGGGAAAATCGTTTTGGTCAATTGTTGTTATGAGTAGTGCTCAGGAGAGGACCCTTTGGCATATATCAACTGACGAGTCGCGGGAAGGATATCTATATATGAGATAGTGCTATGGATGATGTATAGTGTTTGTATGATAATGTGCATCATCATAGGATAGCTGGAGATATCGTTAGCGTGTACGTACGTATGTTGGATGGATTGGGGCGTTTTCTTGTTAAATCAGTATCTGGGTTAAGTCATGTTAGCTGGGTTTGACAGACAGGGATATCGCAAAGCTATCTGGCTAGTTCCTTGAGTTCAATCAAATAGTTTTGTGTTGTTGTGAATTTTTCATTCTGATGTCAGTGGTTATTTGTCTGAACGTCTGAAATTGTTAGTAATTTGGAAGCAGTTTTGAATTACTTGTTGATAGTAGTTTATTTAATAAATCAATTTATTATTAATTTATTTTATTTATTAATTTATTTTTATTATTTAATTTTAATATATTTATGTTAATTGATGATTTATTTCATCATTTTGATTATTTGTGTCATTGAAATGATTTTTTGTCAAGTGTTTGAATTTACTATATTGCTGCCAATGTAATCTAATGATCTTTTTGATTTAAATTTTATGGCAAACCTTTTAGTATCTATTAGACTTGTACCGTATGAAATTGATGTACCGTATGAAATTTTGATGTTCCAATTTTAACGCTTGATTGATAAAAAATCAATCAAGCGTTGAAATTGGAACATCAAAATTTACATCAAAAAGTAAATATTATATCAGATTTTCAATACAAAATTCAATATATGTGTTATATGAGAAAATACACTACAAATTAATAGAGAAATTATTATGTAACTAGACCAGCCTAATTGTGCATTGTATGGCTTGTTTATCAAGAGAACAAAGTCAAGAAATAGGTTGCTAGGGCAACCGCATCAATCATCCTGATTAC
>JXSR01S003700.1:36101-55370 GCA_000969725.1 Ophiothrix spiculata
TGTTGTTTTTGGAAATGGCTTTTTTTGGTGAGAAACCATTTAAAATCACTATTTACATCCAGCCTAAAAGATTGAATATTATATGCAAGGTTGTTTTGTTGTTGTTTTGGTTTTACAATGTAATTCATTTCCTTGTGTTTTTTACGTCCCTGACATTAAGGCATTCATGATTAAAAATAAGAATACCTACATTCATCCGGAGGGAGACCTCATAAAAATGACCTGTTTCTTCATAGAAATGGTCCTATTGAAATGCCGTAAATATAGAACAGGGTTGCAATTATCAAGCTCATGTATGAATGAATTATCTTTGGAAATGGCTACAGTATGTTGGTGAGAAACCATTCAAAATCACTATTTTGTATCTGATTATGATAACAAATAGGATATTTATCAGGCTTTAGTAAATTTCTGCTGGAGGTAGTTATTTCTCAGCACATGTATTCATCCTTTCTAAAAAGAGTTTTAACTAAAACTAATTAATTTGTTTTAATTAAAATTATGTTAAAGGCGTAGTTTCCTATTTTAACATGTGTATAATCTACTTTTAACTGATTGACCTTGACCTCTGTGATGCCTTTTGGGTGATTTCACCCTAAGTTTGCTTCTTGTTTACTCTTCAGTTATTTAGCAAAACAAAGTATGCAACCCTGGGGATGACGCTGTTATGAAAATACATAAGAAATGGAAAATAGGTATACAAATTAACTTTACACTTTTTGCGATATCTCAAAAACTATTTGGAATTTGGAAGTGAAATTTTGGATTTACAATCAGAAAAATTTGAGCTTCCATTGGACATCAAAAAATGCCATATGTCCGGTTAAGCCCTGGGGATGAGAATGTGATCTGAACCTACATCTTTAAGGTTTCTCTCTGATTATAAATTATAAACATTGGATAAATAATTCATTTTGTACACAACCAGAATTATGATAAACATATTTTAAGGTAATTTAATACTATACTAGCAGATAGTATACAAATAGCCTATTTAATTGCTCATTAGGACAATTAAAAACTATTTCAAAGTGATCTTGGCACTATAACAGACCTATACCATTTCCAGAGATCAAAGCCGGGGGATCAAAGGTCAAGGAAAACTATTTAGCGGTCTCAAGATCACTATGGGGAAATAGTTTTTACTATCATCAGAATTACAGAGCAGTCAATATTTGTTTTATATACCACCAATTCTGTTTTAGTAAAAAAAATCTATTGACTGGCTAAGATAATATTTTAAAGCTGCACAAACAATAATGAGCACATTTACATACTTTGCATAACCCTGATGATGGCTACTAGTGCAAGGTGGAACAAAGGGTTAATTAATAGTCTAAAGGCTTCTACACAGCTGACCCAGAACTAGTCATCTTGATTACATAGCAGCCTAATTACAAATCAACAACCTGCAATTAGGCAATACTGTAACAGGGTTATTTTCGCGAGGGTTTAATTTTCGCAAATTTCACGAATCAACATCTAACCGCGAATATAACACCCTGCAAAGACATTCATTTATGTGCAGGTCTATCATGTAATGAAGCTTTAAAATGCAAATTTAACACACGCGAAAAGACCGTGATTCTCTGGTTTCGCCAAAAATTCTGCTCGTGAAAATATTCCTGTTTGCAGTATTGTGCACTCATTTTTCAAGTTCATCCCTGTCTTCCTGGCTGGTGAAGGAAATCTATGTGTGGATTAATTGGCCTGGTGAAGAGAAGATATTGTGTGTATCCCATCATGCATTGTTTCCTATGGGATTGTTTGCATAGGAAATTATGTGAGTAGTTAGTGATGAATTGTCCCTAAATCAAAGTTAATTAATGTAATATTGCATTTTGGGCATGTTTCATCACTAACTACTCACATGACTTCCTGTACAAATTTTCCATAGGCAGCAATGCATGATGGGATACTCACAATATCTTCTCTTGGCCTGGTGGGTCAAGCCATATCAAAGCAATGACCACTAAGTGAGAAAGCCTTGGGCTGTAGCAAGCAGGTAGTCTAATTATTGATGGACTGACTGACACAGTGGAATTGCTTGACCCAACTCATGACTAGGGACATTGTTATTTTAATCCAATCTTTTCTGCATAAAGATACTTCAACTGGATGATTAACTGCATTGATATTCCATAATTTCAATACCGATTTTCTTGAGTTATTAACTGGAAAACAAAATGGTCTGAAACAAACAGGTTAGTTGTGGTCAATTGTTTTTGTGAGGTCAAGAGGACTATAAATATTTCTACACTGTTTCATTTTGGAGTTATTTGTTATTCTAATTTTCAGGGTGATTGGAGTTGATTGTACACGTCCATTAGTGTACTGTTGCTTTTATTAGCCATTCTGCCATTTTGTAATGTACAGTCTAGTTTAGTGAGTTAATACATACGGGTCATTGCATATGTACCTAAAAGGCGGTGTCACACATCGCCGTACCATACGAATAACGTACTAATAAAGAACTTGTTTGGTAATCGATATTACATGTATTTCAATGACAAATCCAGTGTACGTTATTAGTACGTTATTTGTACGTTTTGTGATGTGTGACACCGCCTTTACATCCACCATTCTAGTTATATGTAGGACTACACATTTTACCATTTACATTTAGGCATACATGCCCAAGTGATTTGTCCATTTCTGTACCTGAAATGACTAATTTATTTGCTTGCAAGTTACCATTGCCAGCACTGGATTCTGCCATAGATCTTAAACTCAATTGAGGACCCTAGAACCAGAAGGGGTTTGAGTCACATTGAGTACAATCTGAGAAAATGGCACAAACATCATATCATTTGTGTTGTCTTGAATGGTATTGCTGTATCTCGCAGTGACTCTTACGCATGCTCTGATCATCAAATTACTACAAAACTTGTACAGAATGTAGAAATGACAATTCTATACCAGTAAATTGACACAACTCAATTTTCAAGATTTTGTGACTTAACCCCCTTTTAGTTCTAGGGTCCTCAATTATTCAATTGTTCAATATTTTGATTTGTCTTAATTTAAACAAAGCATAATATCAAAATTATTGATCTGGTGTTTCAAAATAAAACCCATGAATTAAACAATTACTATTTTGGTGTTTAGCTTTGTTTGATAGATCTGTTCAGATCTATTTAGGTCTTAACACTTACACCTTGATATCAATTGATTAGCACCAGACATGACTAGTGTTCATGGCCCTGGTCAAGTGGCGTCCTGTTTGCCAACATGGCTATCAACAGCTTGTCTTACAACCAGGCATGTTGGCAGGCCATGGAAGAAATAAATCTTGTTTACTGTTGTGAAAGAAAGGTGAATTATGGTGAGAAGCACAGAAACTTACTGCTTTACTTTGGCTCAGAAATTATTTATTTTGGTGTAACGTGTGTAGTTTTGCAAAAACGTATGACTTTGAATCAGCAAATCATAAGTTTGTGTCCTGTAGACTATGCCATAGTGGCAAACAAGTGATATCCGTAGGCAGTGTTTCCACTAAGGCCGTATGGTGCGCCATTGGCGCAGGAGCGGCAAAAATTGGCACAACAAGTTTCTGAATGTGTGAGAACTAAATTTTTCTATGTTTATTGAGTCAATTTTCAGCCACAGCTCATGATTTTGGTGCAAGCACCTCTTAAACTTCGTCAAGTTTGCTCGAATTGGCGCAAGATCAAAAACCTTAGCGGAAACACTGTCCGTAGGTAAGACTTAAAACTACTTCAACCCAAGCGATATTGGTGAGCATTTATGGGAGCACTACAAGAGTAGACAATGTATGTACAATTATTGGCCATGATCCACCGATTCTGAGTTGATGACAAATGATTGTGTCAGTTTCCTGACAGAACGAAAATAGCAGTGGTATACTTTGAAATTGGATGAAAAGGCACTATTTAAATGCAATTATACAAAAATAAAAAGTGCTTTTGAGTTGTTTCTGATCACCAAGATAAACAACAAACAGGCTATATCACTGAATCAACTTGACTAAACCAACCATTACTGCTGACTGACTGCCATGGTCAAGGTTAGTTGGCTTTTTAAATGCAATTGTGGTAAATTGATGTTTTCAATTGATTAGTTTACAAATATCTCTGATGGTTGGTTAACACCCAAGGTCAATAACTAGCAGTCACAATCAATGCTCAGATATAATTTAGACTTTTTCTTGATGCAATAACGATAAATAATATTTTACGAGATGTAATTTATTATTGGAAACGAAGTACTACTGTACTAACTTTTAATGCCAATTTTATTCATCAAAAAGTCAGAGATGCTACTTTTCAGGTTTTAACCTGAAATCAGGTTTTTAGAGAAAGTGTAATCAGAGATATGCGTTTCATCACATATACAATTATAGGCACTTGAAAGAGTAAAATGTAATCCCATATTAAGTGATGATAAAGCAAGGTACTGGTGTGCTCATTGTGCTTTGGTAAGGGGTTCGATTCTCTAAGGCCAAAAAAAAAAATTATGTTTGTTTTGTTTTTTCTTCAAACACGTAAAATATGAAAACTCAATATTTTTGATGTAAAACGTAATATTTAGCAGTGTGAAGTCACATATAGTAGTATAAAATGCATATTTCCTCTAAATAATGACCCACAATTTTTGATTAAGCCCTGCATTGCTTGGTATTCATGATAAAATCCATGGAATGACACCATATGTGTAGACCAAAAAAAAATAAAAAAAAAATGATTAACCGACCGACCGCCCCAAAATTTTAATTTTTCCACTTGAGGGCAAACAAACAATATTTTTTTTTTGGCCTAATGGAGTTAATCCAAGTGATATTTAGCTCTCATACATGGCTAATGGCTTGGAATTTACAGAGTCACAGATTTTATTTTTGTAAAAGCAGCCAGTTTTTAGTTATAGGTTTCTATTTCAACATGTATATAATTTTTGTTTAACTAATTGAACTTTGCCTGTGAAGTGCATTTTACGAAAAAAGCTGATCTCCCAAACTATAAAGAATTTGGAGACAAAATTTTGGATTTATGATCAGAAAAATTTGGATTTATTTTGACATCCGAAAATGTACTATTTCCAGTTGAGCTCTGGGGATGAGAATGTAATCGATTCCACATCTTTAAATGTGAAAAGGATTTTTGGAAACAAGTTTTATTTTTTTAATTGCAGGATAAAAACTTTACCCCTGTATAAGTGGAAAAAGTGTCACAGTTTGCTCAATGATTGGGGTTTAGCCATTGACAGAAAATTTTACATTGATTAGAATTTTGTTTTGTCAAAATTACTTATCAATATTAGTATTGATAGAAAATCCATTGCAAAACTTACCTTACCAAAAGGAATTGACAATGTTTCTTGCTAAGTAAGCCATAAAATACTGTGTTAAATAGGTTGTATTCCCAATCTATATAGTTGGGAATACAACCCATTTAACCCAGTATTTTATGGGTTGTATTCCCAATCTATATAATTGGGCCATTAGTATTGACTTATCTCTGTTTTAAGAGCAATTAACAAAAACCCTGAACAAATGCTAATAAGATTGTGGACTGACCCAAAGGTTGGTGACCTTGGTAGCTTTGTGTTGAGTTTGCCTGATATCAAGTCTAGCTTCATAGCATGTGGCATGCCGAGTCATAGCTAGCTAGCGTGGCGCTAAACACCACTTCCCTATCTAACCATTCTGCCATACATACAAAGCCAAGTGAACACACACACAGCAACTGTACTATTACTATACATGGCTGCATTACTAGGAAGACGTGATATTTAGATCTATTGTTTTGTGAAGCGAAATATACCGCATATTGAGATTGATTTACTGAGAGGATATAACCAAAGTGATCAATATATTGTTTACTGATGGAATAGTAGACTTTGTTGATTGGGATATTTCTTTGTGAGATAGGATTGTGTGTACTAAAGGAAGTGAGTTGTTGAGTGTCGCCATGATGTAAAGCAGAGCTATGGTTTGTACTATGTATGTATGCCTATGGATGGTTGGGATAATACAAGTCTGTTGACCTGCCAAACGGCTGCTGGGAATTCAGCTCAAGAGGCCACATTGGGGCAACCATTTCAAGGTGCGTTCACAATTATAGATATGTTTTGGGTATGGGTTTTGTTTTATTCTGGAGTAGACACTACATCAATCATTTCAAGGTGCGTTCACAATTATAGCTATGTTTTGGGTATGGGTTTTGTTTTATTCTGGGATAGACACTACATCAACCATTTCAAGGTGCGTTCACAATATCTAGCTATGTTTTGGGTATGGGTTTTGTTTTATTTTGGGATAGATACTACTACTATTGTATTTGCAATTGAGAAGAAGGTCAATTGACTTGATTGCCAAGTTATAAAATAGAATTGCCATTAGATCACTGCAGTATGAATGTATTTTAAAAATAACTATGATTCCTTCGAAATATGTTGTTCCATGAAGTTGATGAATCGACCAGATTCAGTCTTTAGTTTAAATATTTGGTTTTAGATTAGAATATTGTGGCGTGTGGTTCTTTACACATTTGTCAACTACCCCAAATTAGTACATGAGTAGGACTTACATATTGCCAATAGTTATAATTAGATGTAAAATTATTTTCTTTGTTGATTGAATAAGGGAGGGTAGTCGATATGGAATTCACTAATTACAGCAAGCTTATCTATTGTATGTTACAAATAATTCACCATCCACATTTTGCAAAATTGTCTAATGATATTGATCACGTGCCGCTTCATGCTTCACAATTAATAGATTGTCCTAATTAAAAATTCATAATCATAGCTTGATGAGCTCAGTGATAAGGCTCTGTTTGCCATACTGCATTAACCCCAAACAAAGTCCATTTATTCTTGTATGTTGAGTAGATTAATTGGAACTATCCTTGAAGGCACAGATTGTGATCATTAATAAGCCAGCATTAAGTCCTTGTTTTTTCTGATAAGCTCTTTAATAGTTACACATGATTAGTTGTATCCATTGATAAGGTGATTTATAGAGTAGGCCTAGGCTTTGTCTACTTACAATCTAGCCCATTTCCTATTGCTGTTGTTTCGCTTTTCCTATTCAAGGCTGACTCAGACTCAATGGTCTGCTTGTGCTATTTTTGTGTCAGGAGTGGGAGATTTCACTATATTTGAATACAGGCATATGTAACATTTCATTCTTGTTGTCAGTTATGGGATTTTCTGTAGTACATCACATGTCATGAGATCTTTCCTATGAATACTGCTAGCATTTCAAGTAAACATTAAACATGAGGTGATGCGGTTCCTAATAGCAATCGGCTTCTTGCCAACATTCAAGCACATACCTATTACATACAATGCTCTCCTTTCAGAAAGCAACGAGACCCATGCATAGTCAATTACACTCTGGCAAGGCCATGAAATACTATCATGTATGGAAAGGCTTAGCAGGGTCTTTTGCATTGAATAGCAATAAAGGTCACAGTGGGTAGCAAATGTAATTGAAGTCGATCCCTGGCTGACTATTATGATGGCTGTGCTAAAATAACAGCAGCAGGGTCATGTTTAGTAGCAGGATCCTGTATGACTAGGCAGTGTGGTTTTTCTTTGCATTTGTTCAGGAAGAATATAGGGTCATGGTGGTTATGTTGAAGCTGATCCCTGTGTGTAGTCCTAGGCTAGGCATGCCAGGAAGACAGGTGTGGTGGCACATGATAACATAACACCTGTTTGGATTATTGATAAGTATAGATCAGTGTTATCAGGTCACTTGGCGTTATCATTGACTGATCCATTGATCAAATTGTTGGCATTGATAACCTGAATTGTTTTTATTTTATAAGCAGGTTAATAGATCACATGGCAAGAAATGCACATAGATTTTGAATTCTTATCAAAGCCATAAAGCGAAAATGAAGGTCATCAACATATATCCATCCATGGGATAATTTGTAATTCAATTTTTTCTGTGTTGTCTTGTTTGCAAAATCATTTGTTATATTACCATACAATTCATAATTAGCCATCCAAATTAGTCACCTAATCAAGAATCAAGAAGGTCATTAATAATTTATGAAAATCTTGTCCTATCTGATCTAATAATTGACCTTAATTAAATATTTTACATTGCTCTTGGTGTCTTCCTGCATTCAGGAGTCTTCTTTACACTTCAGGTCGCCTATCATTCCACACACTCTGTGAATATCTTCCTGGCTGACTGGACCATGGGCCTAGCCAGCAGTCCTTAGTGACCAACATGTGATGAGTGATAGTATTGACCTTGGTTTGCTTGTTTCCTGGATAAGGCCACATGATAATGAATCAGTTAGGTCATACATAGATGGTTAGATTAAGGGATTGAGAACCATGTAAATGGGGATCTGATAATTCAGCATTGAACTGTTATGTGTAGGCCTTATCATATTATCACTTAGATAGCTGGATCATGCTTTCTTCTTTCTTGTTTTGAACCATGATCGAAATGATCACCACACAAAAGTATTGCATTTACGTCAGGAAAAGTGTGTGAAAAGACGATTTCATAACTATTTTTGGATGGTGGCTTTGTGACTTGTTTACAATCACTAATGATTGACACACTTGTTTTGCCCTTTTCCTTGTTCTTATGATTTCCATGAATTTATGACTGGCAACCCTATCCTTTCACCCATCAGCCCTGCCCTGACCTTAGTCACACTGTTAGAATTATGATCACAAAAACAGACCAAATATTCTAGCTAGAATACTTTTGACTAAATGGACACCTACTCAGCCCACATTCCAAGTGTTGAGAGTATTTAGCCACAAATCCACTCTACAAAATCTTGGCTTAGGTGACAAATATGCCATGTCATTATCAGGACTTGCAATATGGCTATGATCTCATGACTGCAAATGTTGATGGCACAATAATCCTGCATTGGCTTTGGCCAAAAATATAAATAAATCTGTTGCCCTCAACTGCAAAAATGGGAAATTTTGGTGGGTAATTTATTTTATTTTAGAGTGAAGCTCCATTTTGGATCTTGACTGCATCTGCTGACAACAAATACAACATTAGAAATTTTGCCTGGACATATTCCCCAGCTAGTTCCCATTGGTTAAATAGCGGGATAAATAGCAAATTGTGACTCTCTCAGTTTCTTGTTCCATGATTTACTAAATTATACTATGCCATGGGCACCTATTATAGTAGGCCCTAAATGATAAGATATTAAAACTGCCAGGGTGCATTTTATAAGGTATGAATTAGGCCTACATGGCAAATTTGAAAAAATAAATCTGGGAGAAAACAGATTTTCAAAATTTTCGAGTAAGTTGCTGGATGCAACACAACTTTTATTTCTAGCATTATAAGGTGTAGGCCTACTATGTTGATGGGGCAATATATCCTGGTTTTGCTTACAGTGTTAATGAGACATCTTTTGTCTGTAATGTCACATTTCCTTGGATGGGAAATTGGATTTGTTAATACCTGGCTGGTGAATTGTGTCAAATAGCTATGTAATCTGTCTATCTGCTGGTACAGTTTTGTGATCTATGTCAACGACAAGCACCTTATTTCCTATGTCTTGCATGCCTGGGATGTCTTGCAAAGGAAGAGTGATAATACAATACAACTTCAGTGAATTTTTGAGGAAATGATATTTCGAGTTTTAAATAAGACAGACATGAGTTTTTTATACATTTTATATGTGTTAGAGTCACATATCCTTGAGTTGCATAAAAAATGGTCTATTTTTGGTTCAAATTGATTTGGAATTCAACCTTTGCAATTTCTTTGCCACAGGTAGCTAGCTTATACCAACCCCCTTCCCACTTAACAAAGTGATAGATAAAGATAACAAAGGGGCTCTATAAGATACGAAAGGGCATAAGGCATATCAGTTGATGACGTTGGTATAGATTATTTATCTTTGATAGTGGCATGTTCAATTGGTATTCATTATCATTCAAATATTTGGTTGTTCCTCAGCAGTTGTATGTTTACAGTTGATTACATATCATTGATCACTTATGATGATGTTTTATTGACATGTCTGAAATAGTGTAATAGGCTCAAGGTTCACAACCCATGTGGACATAGCTTATCAATTTATTTGTCTTATTGATTCAGGCTTGGGTTTAGTTTTCGAATGCTTTGATACTGGTTCATGCTGTTGAGTGATATGTTGAAGATGATAATGGCATTGGGTATAGATAGTGATGTGTAAATTAATGGTATTGTCTTGCCTTCAGCTCATGCATATTACCCTAACCCACAAGAGGTCAAAAATATCTCGAAATAGGCAAACTTAATTTCAATAATCTCTACTTTCAAGAATGTGGGACTCAAACCAGGACCATATTTTGTCTTTGACTTCTTTCTTCAGTAGGATTCTTTGGGATTCAGGAGCAATTGAAAAACATTTGATGGAAGCAATACTAAAGAATCAAAGGCTACTGGCCCTAGTAAAAAAAAATTAAAAAATCATTCAAGTCTAACTGGAGTAGGTTATAATGCACATCCAAATTGCAGTCTAGGCAGCACCCGCCATGAACCCATGTACCTTTGCACAGCTGAATATTGGATCCGCTGTTAAAGGTTCAGGGTTCAAATGAGAGTGGAACCATCCAATTGATTAGATTTCAAGGGTGAGAATGAGCTTTCCAGGGAATTAAGTCCCAAACACATTTAAATTCTAGACACATGTAGGCCTACCCAATAGTTATAATTAGAGGAGGCCGAAATGAGGAAAGCGACGCAGGGAGAAAACGAAAGAGAGCACTGCGAGGTCCATCTAGATGGACTACACGCGGCAAGCATGCTGATCATTGACATATCGATGGTCATCATGCTTGCACACTTTGTGAATAATTCATGTGTTATTTTTGTGTCAATAACTCCTCACCATTAGATATAGTGACATCAAACAACCTTGCGTGGAATTGATTGCTTCTAAATAGGTTTCTGTAATATTTATTGACATGCTATTGATCCGGCATGCGTCATAACTCCATATACTCAATGGTGTTATTTTATACAGAAGGTGAATTGGCTGTTTAGTGTTGTGAAGTCAATTTGTGTTTTAATTTTTGGTGTCTGCCTGACTGCTGAAGTCATTTTGAGCTTTGTTGTTGGATCATATGGCCCCATTTCCTATTGAAGTGAGTAAATATTTAATGACTAAGTATTGAGGTAACAGGTGCAGGGTATGAATAGCAAGCTTATTCTTTAGTCCAGAAAAATCTGTTCATGCTTGCTGTGTACTGTAATTTCGCTGGTACTTTTATTTCACGAAATGCCGCCAGCGAGCTGAATGGTGGAAGGCTATGATGTTATTACAGAAACATGGTGCAAGCTAGGAATTTAGCAACCCACCCTACTACTTACTCACACACAGTATATTAAATCCGATTCCCTAGCTTGAGGTAAAATGGGGAGTAAACTTGAATATGTTGTAATCATGAAAGTACCGAGAAGTGGATTAAGTAATTGAAATCTGTTGCAACCTCTGCCCTAGATTCATGGTGTAATCTAATGATGGCTTGAGAAATATGGAGGATGGTAGGAGAGAAGATAAGATGTTGTGTGTATCCCATCATGCATTGCGTCCTATGGGGTTGTTTGTCTAGGAAATGATGTGAGTAGTTTGTGATGAAATGACCCTAAATCAATGTGACTTGTTGTAATCTTACATTTTGGGTATATTTCATCACTAACTACTCACATGACTTCCTGTAGGCCAACAAAATTTCTCATAGGAAGCAATGCATGATGGGATGTACACAATATCTTCTCTGGGGAATTATAGGATGATAGGAAAGCTCCACTAACCCAAATTGTCTGCTAGCATAGATGTTTGATGATCTAGGACAGAAATGGAGTTGAATTGTGTGAAATTGACTAGATCATAGGAAGAATATTTGTCACAAGTTTATCTAGGCTAACAGGTTTATTTCTTATTTGATGATTTAAAGTCGTAAATGGATAGATAAAATTTTAATCATATTGTAATGCAACTTTGTTGGTTTGTTTCATGGTACTGATAACATAATTTACATACTGAGAGGTTTGTGGGAACCATTGAAAATGTTCATACTGAAAGGTTTGTCAAATATATGTGACGCGTTACATCAAAAGGTACAAGTTGTCGGCCAAGCAAGTTTCGAGATACAGGCCAATTTAGCTTGTAATTATAAAGAAAATAATAAGAAAACAACCGTCTTTATTCATCATAACTTCGAAACTTAAAACTTAAATTTTCACAAGCAATGTATCATTTTAAAGCTTATTTTGTCCTTTTACAAGTAACACAAAAATCTCAATTTTTTCCAAGGTAGTCAACTTGTACCTTTTGATGTAACGTGTCACATATTGTACTGTGGTTAACATGTTTACAGACTGGTCTGTTGGTGGTCTGTCCAGTCAGTGGAATAGGGTAACCATTCCAGTCATGTAAAGAACCATGCATTAACATTTAGACTGAAGATGGCAGAGAATTTATCATCCTGAAAGTTTTCACACAGAGTCTATTTATACTACCAGACCATGTGATTCTCTGTGCTACAATGCTTGACCTTGTCTAACCTGTATGCTACAACACAGATAGTGTTGGTTGCCAAAGAATGTGAAGGAAGTTAATTGTATGGTAATTGATGTTTACATTAGATAAATATGGCCTTCCACACAGTCTGTTGGTGTACTTTGCCCCCACAAATATTTGCCTATGGTTGACAAATAATCTGAAGCTGAACTGCATTAAATGTACCAGTGATGGTATAGACTTCCAAAGTAGGCATATTGAACTGAGGCTGAGTTTTCAAGACTTTCATTTTGACCTCTGGAAGTAGAAGTCGGTACACATTTTCAAGAAAAGAAACAAAAACTTGAATAGTTCTTGTTAAAATAGTAGGGAAAATTGAAAAGAAATCCTTGAACTTTGCAGGAATAATTAAAAATTATCAATGATTAAACTGTTTAGATACCCAAGTTTCCTTGTTGTTTTTCAATACAATTCAAAACCAAAAGAAAACGGTTTGCCATGCATTATTATTGGCCATTCACAGTGTCAAGTTTTAATCAAAGCCTTATTCCTTTTCATTCAACTTGTAGCCACCAAAAATTCAGCCACAATAAAGGCAGCTTTTGTTTCACTTTTCAATTACTTCCATGACCTGTAGGCTGCTCAGGGTGAAACCAACAGTTCAAATTTGTGATTATTCATAGCATGCATGGAACTGTTGAAAATATCAAGTAGTAAACACTCAGACCAATTTGCAATGGTTGGCTGGATGTTAAAACGTGGCTATCAAACAATGCAAAGGCAGGCAATCAGAAAGCCTGCCTGGCTATGTTTGTTCATTCTTGCCAGATTACAGCACAGATCATATATCACTGTGACAAGGTCATGTGGCAAGTTCACAACTAGGCTAGGCTAGGCTGATTAGATGGCAGCAGTGATGGCCTTGGAAATTGAATTATTCAAGCTTGCTTGCTTGCATGCTTCAAGGTGATGATGTCTGTCAAGGAAGCTGCCTCATTCAGCATCATAATGGCCTAGTCAACGTAGATAAATTTATATGTTTCTTGTCATCCTCCCGTTTGCCTTTTTTTTTCCAACTAGCTACAATTTATGTGGCCAAGATTTTGTGGGACTTGATTTTGTATATCCAAACTTTTCGAGATTTTGGTATCAACATTTTGCTCATATTTTTCTCATATAACCCATGTGAAATTTTACGGCTCAGTTATGATTATGGCCATGAAAACTTGATTTTGAAAAATCGGACCCAGCTCCTTTAACACACTCTTGCTTTTTTGGCAGGACCTGGCCCATAAAAAGTTAATAAACCACCACAACAAAGGAAGTGAAGAATTAAAGATTTTATAGATTTATTGCTAATTGATTACCCTGAATCTGTACCATCTAACGACTTGTAGCTTTAACAATTAAATTAAACATGTGTTGTGTACCAGCTCTCGTTAAATAGTCTATTGCTTTCTTTATGTAGTAGCTGAGTCTGTTAGCAGTAATGAAAAAAGTGGTTTTATATATCAGACTAGGCACTTATCAGATTCCATCAAGTTGGCAAGGTCATGTGGCTAGTTCACAAACAAACACTCTGCTATTCAGAGAACTGAAATCACAAAGTTTACACTCAGTGATCGGCTCAGAAATCTCGGCAAGCAGTCGTAGCTTGAAGCTATTAATAATATGGCTGAGTGCTAGTAGAGAGAAAACCTGCTGTTAACAGTCAGTACCTCAGACACACACAGTGCCAGTTGTGATGACAAATTTCAACCAGTTCTGGGTCACACTCTTGTGTAGTTATTCTGCCTGGCAGTGAACGATCACGGCAGCCATGTTGGATATTAACTTGTACTATATTTACTACATGACGGACTAGTTGGAAAGGAAATATTTGCATTAACTGACAAAGGTATAGTGTGGATCTGTGGTGGATAACTTGTTGAGTAGCCTGTTGGTTTGAATTGATAGCAGCCATGTTGGAACTGAAACACGTTGTGTTTGCATTGTAATGGAAAGGTCGTGTAAGTTTGAATTGCTCTGCAGTCTTTTCATTGATCAGTGATTCTATGGTCTGAAACATATCAATAGCGATGTATTATTGAAACAGCATTTGATATCGTTTGTTGCCAAGTTTTAGAGAGCCTACGAATAATTATGGATATTATGCCTCCTGCTTGGTATAAACTTGGTATATAATTTATAAACTAAGAAATGCATAAACTACAGGGTTGATTTTGAACCCTGATTGAAATGGATTGTTTTATCGTACCTAGTATCAATTTAAATATCGTTTATTTATTTGGATATTGGGATATTGATTGAGTGGGTTCTTCTATGTCATCCAAGGCTGATTGATGATTGCAGCATGGTTTGATCAAAGTTCAATGACCTGCAAAAAAATATAACCACGCTAAATTAGAATAAGATATGAAATTCTAAATGGATATTACAAGCATGGTGATACAAGAAGTCTCATTAACACAACATCTACAGGGCTGCCACTTTGTAAAATCAGGTTTATGGGTTGATCAAGAAAATCTATGATTAGGACGTTTGTAATTTTTGTTAGTCAATTGTGTGTTTAATTTTTGTCAATTGTGTGTTTATGTGGGGCTTTTCATGCAGAATCATTGTATTGAATCTAAAAGTTTCTTTTGTCTTATCAGGTTTATAGTGCGAAGATTTTGCATTTTTGTTAAATTTCAGAGATGCCACATTTCAGAATAAATTCTGAATTCAGAATTTTTTAATTGGTTTAAGCCTTAATTCAGATTTTTTATTGGTTGTTTTGTGTACAAAGTTATAGGCAATTTTGGTTTCTCACATTCTTTCGAAGTATTTCAGATTTTTTGAACACCAATGAGTGGTATCTCTGAAATTTGAAGTGTAGAATAAGGTGGTTCCAAAAGTGAAAGTCACTCTGTATGAACAGGAAGCGTACTATCAATTCAGCCATGCAAAGTTACTATCTAGTCCTATCAGTGCAGTAGTGGACAGTATCATACGAGAGGCTTGAACAGATAATATTTTTTACAGATGCGGAAATCTTGCGGTGTTAATGTGCTGACATAGTATCAATCAGAGTGATCAAAATAACCGCATCGCTTCCTTTTGTTTCATTGTTATTTAGATGACCTTTTCACACTTTCAGATTCCTTTTATCAATTGATGTGATTTTTCCATAGTATTGGTTTCAGTCTTTCCTGTTGCTCAAAAGCGCACATGTAACTTTGACCAAATTTGATTTTCTCTAAACAAATTGTCATGTGAGAGAGAGCAAGAAAGTAGTATGTATAATGGCTGCCCAAAGTTATATTTAACAAACACTTGATCATGAGAATTTGAAAAATCCTTAAAAATTTCTGTGTCTTATGTCAGTAGCTATTGAAATTATTAGTTTTTAAAAGGTGATTTCTATCACCTGAAGAACCATTTCAAGAACCATTGATCTAACTTAAAGACTGAGGATTATACAGTGTGCATTCATAGAATCTATGGTGCAATCCAAATTTATGAAAAATGGCAGCTATTGCAGTACAACTTTCTGGCACTCATATGACGAAATGTATAAAACAATTCATTTCTTGTCTGATCATATTTCCACAATCTAATAGAACTGAACTTCACCATTTATTTATCTTTGAAATAAAAACAAAATGGTTGACATCAAGCTAGTAGAGTAAATATGACAAACATTTCTTTTATGCTGGTGAACTGTAGACTAGCGAGTATTTGCCCGAAGACAGCGGCATTGATTTTGGCTTGAGCAATTCAATAACTTATCTCAACATACAGAATAAATTCCCTTGTGTTCTCATCTCCGTAGTGTGCAATAGCAGACTGGTATCAACTGACACCCAGTGGCTTGACAAACCAATACAACACAGGTCATAAGGAGAGAAGATATTGTGAGTATCCCATCATGCATTGCTTCCAATGGGATTGTTTGTATGGAAATTTATGTGAATAGTTAGTGATGAAATGCCCATAAATCAAAGTTATTTGTTATAATCTTGCATTTTGGGCATATTTCATCACTAACTACTCACATGACCTCCTGTATAAAATTTCCCATAGGAAGCAATGCATGATGGGATACACACAATATCTTCTCTTGGTCATAAGATTCTTGTTCTTTGTTAGAGGTCTTTTTATGATCATTACAATTAATTCTTGATGATTCTGCATAAATAATCCCCATCTTAATTGACTTTTGTTAATATCAGGGGAGGTAGGACAAGGAGGCATTGATGAAGAAATAACAATATTTTATGGCATCTTATAAATGATTAATTAGGCCAACAGCTGATGATTTCCAAATAATAAAAAGGATGTGTTTTTGTAGGTTATCGTGACCTTTTTAAAAGGTTAAATGTTATCAATTTTGGATGAGTCTTGAGATGAGAGTAGCATAAATTGTAGTGGAGATGATTGTGGCATTTATTAATTATTGATGAAAAGTTCAGATCATTGTGTCTTTCGCTTTTAACACAATTATAGGATTTAGGTCTATATGCTTTATTGTTTGAACCATCACACCACAAATGGCATTAATTTTTTTCAAAATGCTATTGAGTTGTAAATACAGCATGAAACTAGTAATTGAAATGTCTTAAATAAAAACACAGTGGAGTGTTTGGCAATGATTATGATCGGTAAATTGGCAACTGAAGTGATGTTTGATTATTCCGCCCACTGGTCGGCCAGCCTGCCAGCCAGCCAGCCTCAATGTCTGTCTATCGGTCAAGAAGAGATTGTATGTCTTCATGTAGCTGCTTGTTTGCTCAGTGGGATGCATCTAGTCCAGCCAGCAATATGGCCAAACAACGCATCCATGGCTACTTGCTTGTATATCGTATTTGCTCTGACGGAGGGATATGGACGTGACCGCGTCTGGCTTGTATTGATGGGAGGGAAGTAGGTCTTGCTGAAATTCAATGCTTTTATAGATAGATAGGCAAATTAGAGGTACATATCAGTGCGATAATAGTTCGACATATTCCATGAAGTAAATAAAACATTAATAGACCTATAGATAGGCGTATAATATTTGATTTCACAGTGCTCACACAATCACTGAAGAAGGATCTTAAAATTCATGAAATGTGTGCAAACTCAGTGGTGGAATTGGTTGATTCAAAATGGCAAATTGTGGTTTTTTTTCCTCCTAAAACATAATTATAAAGCAAGTTCTCATTCTAGAACGTCAAATTTTGTTGTGCTGTTCTTGAAAAAATACTACAATCTATACCATTAAATTTGCCCACTACTAACTAATTTACTAAGTGTGCTAATATTCCTTGTGACTTCCTTCCACCTTCCGCTATGCAATTGCCACAAGTCCCTGCTAAACTAGTTCCCTGTTCCTAAAATTATATAATGCATTAACTTTGACCCAAATGACTTGCTCAAGGAAATGACATTTTGTTTGTTTTCTAGTGATTTATTTATAGCGTGACTGCATAGCTGGTGCATTGATAAATGCCAGCTGCTTTCAATACTAGCATAAATTCGCAGCACTCTATTCTGAAGCCATTTACTAATTGTAACGGTTTGTATGCATATTGACGTATTGTATAGCCTGGAAATGATGATTTGTTTGCTTGAATGACGGGAATGCGGCGTTATTAATTGGACGTGATGGGAGTCTGTTATTGTCTGTGTCGTTATTATTTCACGCAAGGGCACTCACTCGGAGTGATTACTTATTGTGTTGTGATCATAACAGGCATTTGATTAATTCAGGGACCGTGCTTTAATTTGCTAACCTATTCAGAAAATCTATTCATCTTGAATAGTCATCAGTGCAAGTCATGTGGAAATTTATACACTACATTAAATTTTTATTTTTGTTATCTTGAAATCTGTATGCCAAATATAGTTAATGTTGTATAATTTTGATAGGTCAAAATTTTAATATATTATGAAATAAGGGATGAGTTTAGAAATTGTGACATCATAAATAATGGCATGTGATAAAATCAGATGTTTTATGGATAGATTTTATATGCCACATTAATTTAATTTTGATATCTGGAAATGTGAAAGTGTTACATATTTTAAATGTTGAATAATGTGATTTGTTGGGTCATAATTTACACAATTAGGAAACAGTGGAACTACAGAAATGTTGATAAACAAAAATTATAGCATGTGAAAATGTTGAGGTTCGTGGATGGTATGTAACTAATGATGGCCGACACATAATAGAGGTTGCAAGGATATGCCCTGGTATTAGGATATATGTAATTGCTACACTCATAAAACCGTACGTGGGCGAGTCAGCGAATTATTTCACGGTCGATCTAGTTAGCCTTACTGGTACTTCACGCAAGATGTTACTACTATTAGTAGATAGCTATGTGTCGTGTCAGAGACTTCATTAGGACGGAGACTATTGCCCTGCAACGATTATCCAACTGTCTGGTGTGTGGTGTACATGTACATAGTTAATAGGTTAGCGAGCATTGTGCAAAACTTGGATCTATATTATTATTGTTGATAGGATGACTAGTATTGATGGATTATTTATTGCGGTGAATTATTGAGTAGTTTGGCTGACATTTTGATTTCTGCTGCCAGTGTTTTGATATCATATTGATTCTATTTTCCCTAGCAGGCTGCCAGGTCGTGTCTTAGTCATTACTCATAATAATTGAATGGCGAAGACAGAAACCGCATTCTTATCATGTCACCTTTTATGTAACAACATTTCCAGATGCCTTTTTAAGGAATGTAAATAATCAATTGGGTTCCTCTATAATTTGTTTTTGTTTAAATATACAATAAATTTTAGGACACAAGA
>JXSR01S003700.1:92798-102901 GCA_000969725.1 Ophiothrix spiculata
CCCCCGCTTCGTACAGCCCTGGCGTGCGTGGTCCTATAGATGGACTAAACACTGTTTGTACGAGTTATTGTAACCAATGTTCATGAAAAGCTGATAGAAGAGTCAGTAAAGCCACAATAATAGGGCAATATAAATCCTGTATTCAATGGTATTTTAATGAATGACTATATAAATACTCTTTCATCAAGATGATTACAATAGTTTTCATAGGTATTAAAATGTCATACTACCTGCTTAGAATGGTACCGTAAACCGGGGTGACTTTGAACGCTTTTTTCAGATTTCGCCATTTTTTTAGTTTTCAACATAGAATAGATTCTGATATTTTGCGTTCAAAATACCTCCTCGGGCATGGTCTTTCTCATGTAACATTTTTGTAGAACTAGCTTTTATGTTAGATATATATTTTTCAATTTTTAAGTACCGTTCAAAGTCACCCCGGCGTGGGGTGACTTTGAACGGTACACATTTTTTCTGGAGTAAAGGGAGATAAATACATTACTAGAACTAGAAAATGTAATTATCCCACTGAAATACAATTGTTTTGATCATATAAATTCAAAAATGGATGATAATGCAAACACAGTGTCCTAGACTTAAAAATTTGTAAGTAACAACCAAGTGTGTTGGTTGCCCAGCTAGTGTGTGCGTTTATATGGGAGATATAGGCGTTCAAAGTCACCCCGGGATCGTTTTTTCTCAATATAGAGAATACGAAAGAAATTTACAAAATTATTTACATTCATTATTGTCAACTATTATATTCCTGATCCAACCATATTAATTTTGATTTCATTGGATCATTGTTACCATGGTAACCATTGAGATTTTTCCTACCTACGAAAATTGCTATAAATTTGGCAACACATTCATAAGGCTAAAACGAACAACTAGCAACACATACAGTAGTGTCTGTAACATGTAACATTGCTTATAGTTTCCCCTTTTCAATCATTAATTTAAAAAATATATATCTTCAAGGATAAGTGAGATAATGGCTGATTAATTTGACCATCTCAAAGTGTTCAAAGTCACCCCGGCGTTCAAAGTCACCCCAGTTTACGGTACATGTACAGCTTTTATTGTTCAATTGTAATTGAAGGGGGAGGTGGAGGGGCTAAGGTGGGAGGTACGGTAACTGATATTTGTGTCTGGGCGTATGTTACACATACTGAAGACAACCATAATTACTGATGAGACCCAAAATTGACAAAACTGAGCCTGATATCCTATCTAAATTTCATATGTGTTCAGATGAATACCATATCCGAGATTATACCCGTATAAATGAATAATACCCTATTATTTTGAGACCATATACACCAACGTGACAAAATATCTATTTCATAAGATAAAAAAGGAGTAAACATTGTGCGATCAATAAATCATTGATTGCGACTTTTTCTGTGTATTTCAATCTAACCGGACTCCTGGTTATGGGAGACACTCAGTCTTATAAACACCGGTCTGAATTGTCAGATTTCGAAACCCTGTAAAGTTCTTGATTTGACCCGTGACTGTAGTGAAGTATACGTAAATAACTCTCTCTGTTTTAGGCGTTGGGCGATGAATTGAGTCATATTATTCCTTTTATCTTTTCCATTCTTGAAATGGCGTACCCAAATAGAAATTCTACTTGCCATTGCAATTTCCAGTTGTAAAATCACCAGTAGAAATTAAGCACAACAAACTTTTAGCAACAAACTCAGATGTAAAAATCTTCAGTTTATAAAACCTTTGATACAATGGAATGTAATTGGAACTAAAAATAGTTTTGGTTTTGCTTTGGGTCAATGGGTCAATTCAGCCTATTATTCTTTTGATTTGGGAAGTGCTATATATTCATGAATAATTTGGCTGTCAATAAGACAGTTGCAGTCACTGCGACCCATCTTATTGGTCAGTTGTAACAGTTCAATGATTTGATTGACTGACAGTGGCTATTCTTGATATAACACAATATAAAAGGAAAAGGTCAGATTGTGTACATTTTAGGTTTCTCTTCTTAACTTTGTCTTTTTAATGAGAGTGTTGGCAGCAAACATTTTGATGTTACATTTGATGAGGGCAGCAACATATTTCATTTTTAAAAATTCAAATGAGAGAGGAGCAGACTGTTACTTTAATATTGAGTTTTTACTGCAGAAGGAAAACCGGAGGACCCGGAGAAAAACCTGCAGAAGCGAGCATGGACTGAAGTCAAATGTACATTCAGCGCCGGGATCAGAAATCAAACCCAGGACTCATTGGTACAAAGCGAGGGAAATACAGCTGCGCTAACCCACTTCCCCAATTGAACCAGTTGCTTTCCTTTACTAAGTAGTTACTTCAAGAAACAAGAGACCATAGACCAAGTATACCATAACTGCCAGAATATAGACCATGGCTTACAATAATTTTTGTGCACGACCAATTTTCAATTATTTCAGTCGTTTCCATATTTACACGCTTGAAAATGTTAACATATATGGTCATACTTATTATTTTTTTTGTGGCGCTTTCTTTTTTTAAACTTCCATCTACAGTACCTGGTTTACCTTGATAATTGTTATGATAAGATTTGTTAAGGTTTTAAAACAACTTTTTGGACAGATTGTGTGTTTGTTTTTGTTAAAATTGCTGTAAGCCAAGTGCCATTTTTTTTTTTTGGGGGGGGGGGAGGTAGGGGGAGACAGGTTGGTTTGCGAAAATGAAACAAGTATCACTCCCACACAGTACTGTAGATTACCTGTACTATTGTTTGTGGATATAATTCTTAGACACAAACACATAGCGGCCGACACCAGCTCAACTTGATAAAAAATGCAGATATGCTGTTGACATATATTCATACACTCCGCGTGTTACCTAGCCAATCAGAACGCAAAAATATAAAATATGTGGAGTGCAGTAAAACTTCACAATGCACTGCGCTTGTTGTGATCCTGTTTGCATGGTGGGCGTTTAGTGCATATGAATGGACATTATTACCAGCCCCACAGCCAATGGCGAGTGACTTTGGTGTTGGGCGGGTAAAAAATTAAAGTAACCTGTCCTACATGGCAGGTAAATTTTTTTTTTAAATTTTGACTTAAATTCATACAAAAAATAGCAACTTTTTGCTAAAACCACATAATTTTTCCAAGTTTTTTGGGGAAAAAACACATCAATTTATGCAATTTGTATCAAATTTCGAATTTGTTAGAGGTTATTAATGTTTTGTATTTAAAAATGGGCAGAAATTTTAGATAGATACCTGTCCGACTGGCTGGTACAAAAGTTTACTAATGTCCGGCCCTGACTACAGCATTTTTTTAATAACATGGCTCTGATTCGTTTATTCCAGTGCTTATTTTCCACCACGGCGTTTGGTCTTGGTGCTCGTTACTTTGCACTGTATGAAGAAGGCGGTGACGGAGTTCAGTGGGATAACCTTGACAGAAGCCCCGTGGAGCATGATCATTTCAATTTACAGCGAGTTATCATCATGATGGGAGTAGATGCCGTGTTATATGCGATACTGACATGGTACATTGAAAATGTACACCCAGGTATGGACATACTCTGTGATGTTAAATATTACTCAATTGATGTTGCAATGACTAAATAAGTAATGAATGATGTTTATGCAGTTTGCTGCAGTCCCAATTTGCATTGTTGTCACCCTATGATATTTATTGCAAGGTGAAGTAAGACTATTATAGGCCAACCATTAATGTATTGGACGGTGTAAACAGAACTCCAGAGTGCATGGCCCAAATGTTTGTAAATGTATTTTGTTTACATTGTCCAATAAATTCTTGTTTGGCCTATAAGCATGTGGGAGCTCATGGATAGGTAAGAATGTAGGGCAAGGTATTGCAAATTGGAGTATACGTTTTTTTGTTTTTTTCAATAAATTTGTGACCTTAATTTGAAGAGAATAGGTAGTTATGAATAATGAAGTTTTGATTTAAGATAAGACAAATGATATATAGGGCAGGGTTAGGCAAAGCAAGTTGAGATTAACTGGGGCAGAGTAAGCAAAGGCAACTTACAGGGTTAACAGGGCATGGTAAGTTCTGACAAAGCAAAGTCAGATAAGGCTAGGATGAGAAGAGATGGCAAATCAGCAAAACGCATAGAGGGTGGCCAAACAGTGTAGGGCATAGATGTTAAAAGGCACGATATTGCATTACAACCCTGAACAGTGCTGGAAGCTACAAGAGAAAGATTGGGTAACCAAAGGCAAAAAAGCAAAGGCAATTATTTTTTCTTACATTACTTGAGCAATGATAAAGTAAATTCAGCTGGAATTTTCAAAAATCATTTGAATAAAGTGAAATTCATTTTTTTCTAAGTTTTAACTCAAAATATCAATATTTTAAATGTTGCTCTCAAGTAATGTACATATGTAACAAAATACTGCAGAGCAAGGTGTGTATAGGATACAAAAATTAATAAAACTGTACAATGTAAATCTTTACATGATGTATCTGACATTCGTTCTTTTTTCTTTCTTTTTTTTCAGGCTCCTATGGTTTGCCTAGGCCTTGGTATTTCCCGTTACAGAAGTCTTACTGGTTTGGTCGCAGTTGTGCATCGTGCTCCAATAGATGTCGATGTAAATTTAATCTGAAGAAAACGTACGACAGACTCAATTTCCTGTCCACTATGGATGACGAGCATGGGTTTGCCATGAGCAGCCCCACACAAAGTGAGTGAAAAGAATTAATGGTGTATTTGTATCATAAAATAAATGTGCTTCAAAAGTTTCTACCCATAATATCTACATGCCTGCAAATGAATTAAGATTAATATTTTTCTGATCATTATTGACGCAGCAACCAAATTTCATCAAATTGTTGTCAGAATGTATAATGTTAAACAACAGTCGACTCGGATTTGAAAAGAATGGTCAATTTAAAAAAAATACCCCTGGATTTAATTCTTGCAAATTGGTCAATTACACCACAAAAGAGCCATCATTAGTACAGTCCTGTGTTTACTGTCGACTTAATTTAAGCCAATGTATAGATGTATTAGTTTTAGAATTGTACAAGTTATGCTAGTCTGTGACATCACCTATTGCAACTTGCGCTGAACTTAATATGAGGCTAATCTCTTGCATGTCCTAAACAATCTGGAAATGCCTTTTGTAAGTGACCACAAGTATGCAGGCTATCCTCAAAATTATTCAAAAATTCATATAAGAATGCTTTAATATCACAGTATTAGGTTGAGTTGATCATTTTGATGATATTAAATGTTTAACCTATTTACATGTAATGTAACTTGAATATCATTTCATATGTATCTCTAGGAGACTGGGACTTTACAGGCCTTTAAAGCTTATTATCCAGTTCTCCTCCACATGTTTTATCTGTATATTGTATCAAAATTATTTTGTTTTACTGTACATGTATACTTAACATTGTGGAGATAAAGCTATGTCTATGTCTCATAGTGTTGACAAGATGGTCAAAAAGGGTATTGATTCTCATGTCTTTCCTCAAAGAAACACATTGGAAATTTGTTGAAAAAGTGGATTTCTGTTTGTTGTTGATAATGAAACCTTTACTCTCCTCATGAGTTTTCAAGACTATGATACAATCAACTCGGTTTTAAAATTTGTAAATAGGGCATTTAAATTGCGTGCAAATCTGGACGCATAATTTGTATAGTCTTGATATATATAATTTATTATTTTGTATCATATCTATATTGACTAATTTATCATTCTGTTTTGTATCATCTTATTATATTGTTTTTATATTATTGTTTAAAATCTTTGACAATATACCTAAAATGTATGGTGATGTCAATAAAACAATCTTGAATCTTGTTTATAGATGTCTCAAATCAATTGATTTTAATTCAATTTTCAGGCAATTATGTCGAGCCAGAGCCAAAGCAACTGCCTCTTGGTGTGTCCATTGAAAATCTAACCAAGGTAAGTCACATGAAAAATGTACCATAGTTTGATGGAAATGTTTTTATGCCACCCTATTGAGAAAAGGATATATATTTAATGCTATTATCATTAATTAGAGAATTAAAGATAAGATTTCTTGTTTTGCCTGTCATCTATCTATCATCTCTTAATGGATGGGCTTACATTATTTCCAGTAATGGGTGCCCCCCCCCCCAAAAAAAAAATCAATTATTTGCCACAAATCAAGAGACATCATTATTGTAAAAATGTACACCCCTATTCAAACATAAAATATTCCAATTCAAGTAAAGATTTGTGCTGGTGGTGTATGTGTACATCTACACGGCACCGCTGTCATGTATTGTCTCATAATGGATAGCCAAAGTTCCTTATTTGGTAGTAAAATCACACTCAGTGACTAAGAATCTTTCACTTTAGAAATGGACATCATTTTTGTCATTAGATATGGCACCCATCCAGTGATGGATTTTTTTGCTCACCTTGTGTATATTCAACAAGTACCATTGATACTTAATCAAAAGTTCATCCAAAAAGTGTTATTTTCAAAGTATCGGATTTCATTCAACAATCCGTTACCTACTTTGGTCTATGTCTAACCTTTTTGTTCATACGGACCTAGCTTACACTTTTCCATGAACCAATCCATTTTCATTAATTTATTTCTATACCTTAATATCCGCCATTACTGTTGGCCATCAACTTGATGCACATAAATTGTGCATGGTTAGCACAAATTTCATATTAAACTCAGTTTAACCCGTTATGCACTGCAGATCTATTGCATGCACGACAGAATTTTGATTAAATATACATGCTAATACTGTATTATTTTGACAGATATTTAGAAGTGGAATTGTGTGAAAGTGGATAAGTCTGTAAAGACTCATATGATTTATTGACATTGGTATTAAAACAAGGGGAGGAGATATCCATAACAGTGGTGCAGGGGGGGGGTCTCACAATATTTGGCCAAACGGGATGTGTCGCTAGTGAGTCGCTTTTCCTTAAACTTGGGTCCTGTTTTTTTACCATAAAATCCTTAAACATAGGTAAACCTTTCTGACTGGGCCCAAATTTTGGGGTATTCGATGGTGAAACCCCCCAAAATCACAATTCTTTAAAAAATAGGCCAAGGAAGTCTTTAAAATTGGGTACAGTTTTTGGCCAAAATCACCCTGAAAGATGGGTAGGGGTTTTGAGGCTCTTGTGGCACACCCCCTGGTCCAACTCAATTATGGTACATAACTATAGTTTGTAGCAAGTTATACCTAGGAAGAACCATATGCTCCAGATTTAAATTGATATTATCCCATTTATTAATCATTGTTTAACATAGATGTTAAAGAGTACAACAATTATCCTTCAATTGTTACTATTTGATGTCATGATAATATAAGAATTTACATTCATAGATATGATAATACAGATAATGATCTTTATATAAATACGTATACATGAACATAGAGTATAAAATACATGAATAAGAATTTTACAATAAATTTAAGCACCAAAATTAACAAATATAACGATTTTGAAATTTTGAATTTATAACAAAAACATGCAGTACTGTACTCTCTGCATTCCATAGACATATTTGATTTGTGTTTATATTCAGTAGGTTCTGTCAAAACCTTTTTCTAAATCCTAATTTAAATTCTAACCCTAACTTTCACTTGTAGATTTACAAACCATACATTGGAACATTATTATATATAGCTATAACAATGCAATCTATCATGTTTCAAATATATTTTTGACACAATGTGAATACATGTAGCCAATATGTGTCCATAAGTTGTGAAAAGCACAGAAAGTGCTGTGTACTGTGATATTCCTAAGTTGTACACACTGTTATGGTTTGAATGATCATGTCAAGAACATTTGAAACAAAAAAGTACACAAGACCATTGCTGATTCTCATCCATCTTGATCATATAATTATTAGATATGTTTTTCTGTGTACCATGAACACTTTACCTCTGCTACTTTGGTTGTAATGTTCTTGTTTTATTTATGATCATAGCATTTGCCACACAAAAAGGGGCCTGGCGTTCAATTTGGATTTTCACATAAGATTTGAACTTATTGTTGTTTGATTTAATTCGTGAACGCGTGCCTGTACCAAATACACAGTGGTCTCTGACGTGAGCGTACATTTTCAAGGTTGTTGTGTTTGCGTCTACGCACAAGACTTTGAGTACGCGTTCATGAATCAAATCCAGCAACTATAAAAAGTTGTTTTCAGTTTCTTTAATTATTCCAATATTGCTAAGTGGCGTATGATATTTAATTTATTTTACAGGTGTACAAGACTGGTAAAAAGCTTGCGGTCAACAGCCTGTGTTTGAATATGTATGAGGGGCAGATTACTTCGTTTTTGGGTCATAACGGAGCTGGCAAAACTACCACAATGTAAGTTTATTTATTATTATGCACAATCTAAATTTAAAGTAATATTTAAGGGCTGATTCAAAACTCAACTGCTGGCTGATCGCCTGGAACCTACAGTTTAGGTCATTTGCCAATATTCAGAACAACAGAAACTGGCGGTTCCATGTGGTCGACCGCCGGTTGAGTTTGAGGTGCTCCTTTATTAAAATGCTCATGTAGTTGAGATAACAATGTGACACCCGGTGAAATAGATCACAAGCAAGTTCGTCGCATGTGGAAGACGGGCAACGTACCATGAAGGAGAAAGTGTAATGTACTGTTTACTAGTGGCATAGCCAGAGTTTCAATATTGGGGGTGCGACAATTTTTATGAGGACCGACAACCGACATATGAGACTCAAAAGGTGCACCAAAATTTTTTCTATGTAGCTTTTAAAAAACAAGAAGACAAAAAGAAGTCTCACAAGCTCACAGAAGACTATTTTTGCATTCAATGTCTCAATTATAACTTTTTAATCAAATTTGGTTCAAATTTTACTTAAAACTGATATTGTTCAAAATAAAAACGATAATTCTTCTTTGATTTTAAATTTCCTCAGGTACAAAATTTCTGACAGGTGACCTGTTCCGACCAAGTAACAAAATATTTGGGTTACGGCCGCACCCCTCAATCAGGCTACGCCACTGCTGTTTACTATAACTCTTTCAGGGCTTTTTAAATATTTTGAGCAACCCGTAGGATTCTGCTACATACAGTTCCCTATCATCATGTGAGAGAGTAAAAGCCATGTGGCTGTTGACTTCCATAGTAACACATCCCATATACACCCTCCCTGCTCCTGCATACCTGTATATTGCTACTGGATCACCAAAGTTCCCTACGAACACCTCATCTGACTTACTACAGCATACTCGCATCAGCTCCCATTCTTTTACCTCAGGAGGGCGCTCTATGGTATGGGTGCGTGTACCTGTGTAGTTAAACATTTGAATATTGGCAGTACCTGCTACTAAGATCTCAAGTTGGGTTGTAACAGCTATGTCATGTGGCTGATATAATAAAGAAAATGGAGGCTTTAGTGATCCATCAGCATTCAGGATTGGGGAGCCATTTGCATTGTACATCGATATTGAATTGTCTAATATACCTGAATGAATGCCTAATATTATACACCCATTCTTATCAACAGCTACTGTGGGAGTAGAACATGTACCCCTATTTCTATCGTATGTCATCAATTCAGATTTCAATCTATAATCACTTACTCTAGTATACAATGAACATTTATTGCTGGTAATAACAAGAAGGTCATTATTTGGTGTCACACATATATAATGTACACTTTCCATGTCACGAAAGCACCTCATATATACACCATTTCTTGAGTACATTTGAATCCTTTTCCCTAGATTTGTACCTATAACCGCTGCAATCCTAGCACCTGATATCACAGCAATACTTGATGGGTTGCCATATAATTTGAATTCATTATAATCCCGTCGCCATGGCTGCCCCAATGCAAAAGTCATTTTTGGGACTGGAATATCTACTTGCCAAGTACCTGTCTCATCTATCTTGATTTGATTAGCCTGGTGAAGGTTATCTCTCATAGATCTAAAATGATTTAGCATTTCACAGAATTTGGTAACAAAGAGTTCTCTATCATCACGTCTGAGGGCAGAAAGCATATCATTGTGGATGTTTCTGAGCTGAGAACCTTGTTGGCTTGCTCTTTGTAACTTATTTATTTTATCTTGAATTTGATTCTGTGTATCTATAATGGATTGCCTTTTTGCT
>JXSR01S003702.1:43404-53778 GCA_000969725.1 Ophiothrix spiculata
TGACGTCAACATTACCCTACTTTTTCTATGGTCTAAAATTTATACGCATATCTATAGATATTCTTTAAGTGTATCATTTTAGAATGGGTGTACGGAATAAAAGGGCCAAAACTGGTTGTTTGGTCGGTGCCATCTATCATGTCCATGTTGTTTCAATCAGTTCAGTAATAAAAAGATGCTTACTGAACTAAACAAGATTACTTTGACGAAAAAACATCTGCTGTTTTCAGAACTACTTTTTGAATATTGTAGCATAATATACTCAGTCCAAAGTCAGTTTTTAGACTTTTAAACAAATAGACACCGGTTCACAATTTGGTCCTCAGCTCGAAAGCAGTGACCAGCAAACTGGTCTCTCCTCTGTGCCACGGTTGCAGTTGCAGAGATGGGGGCTACCGTATATCACCATAAATCTGATGCTCATTTAGATGTTGTTTCCAGGACATATTTAATTTGAACAGGCATTATAGTAGCCTGGTGTAGGTGCCATCTATTAAACGATCTTGAAACTCTTTTTTCAAAGCCCATGTTGTTTCTGCGTTATTTCTTTGTTATGTATTTTACAATTGAAGACGTGCGTGCAATATAGTGCTTTTGCACAAGTTACTGGTTTTGATTTGAATGATTTTTTGACTACAAAGATGAAAAATGGTTTTCTATTTTTTTTTATTATGATGAAGTAAATGTGTGAATGAAAATATTTTGACTAATATTGGAGTCCCGTGTTATTTCAATAAAACAAGCCAGTCACTTTAAAAGTGATGGTTAGCACTATAGTGACCCGAGGTCTTGCACATTACAATTTTAGAAACACTAGATGCCATTTTTTTCCTTTTCATAATGCCAGATCTAAGAGTACATAATGCAAGGATTATGAATTCTATAAGTCATCCACTGTTTGTAAATGATATATGACGCTGAATATGAATTCAGGGGCAATATAGTGCTAAGCTATAGCGGGGCTCTCCACTGGCAAATCAATATGTACTTCGCACATCCAGATGCATCCTGGGGATCCATCCCGGGGATGCGGCCCGTGGATGCATCTAGATTACTGGACCTCAGCAAGTTTATACGTCAATGCGCGTAACGATAGTAATAGAAATGTACATTCATCTAGATCTGCATTTAGATTTGATGCTCCCGTGTGGAGAGACCCAGTGTCTGATTTTTTAGCCATCCTTTGACTTTTGAACGGCTAAATCTTACATACAACGTTATTGCTGAAAATAGAACCAAAGATGTTTTGTCCAAAATTAATTGAAAAATGATGTATAACAACTTGTTTTAAATGCATCTGTTTCAAAACCAGAACAAAGGTGATGGTCGTAAAATACTAGGTGTGGGTTAGCAATATGCGCCTGCCCCTTCAATTTATGGATTATTCTAACTCTACCAATATACTGGTGCGTTTTCATCTGATGGTACGTACCTTCGTGATTCTTTTCACCCGCCTGAAAGTTGTCGTTTGATGAAGAAAAGGATTCTATAATAATTGTAAGAAGATTGATTATGTTAAAGAATATGCTTTCGCAATTTTGCATGTACGAGGTAAATGGCGGGCAAAATGTGAAGGGTGCGAACAAACGCCTTTGTATTCTGATCCTCTTTGTGAAAACAATGGATGTAATGGTCGATTTTGGACATGGTGATCAAACGACA
The DNA here is from genome assembly GCA_000969725.1 of Ophiothrix spiculata. NCBI lineage: Eukaryota > Metazoa > Echinodermata > Ophiuroidea > Amphilepidida > Ophiotrichidae > Ophiothrix > Ophiothrix spiculata. The sequence goes on from JXSR01S003702.1 coordinate 45,067, forward strand.
ATAAACTTAAAACGCATTGAGTGATACAGTGTGTCCCAGAATAAACCTTACAATCTTTGCGTGCAATTTTCATGGATTTAACGGATAGTTCGAAACTATAAAATGGTTGCATTTTATAGCCCATGAATTGAACTTTTAGATACCGTTTGCTTCATTTCAATCGGTAATGTATAACAAAAGTTATGCTTTGTCAAATAATTGAATGTAAAATTTGCTGGTCCAATTTCACGAGTTTGTAAGTTCCCCGTGAATGAAGCTCTATTAAGTATTGTCATTGATCTATTCACTCAACCGTAACGATGTTTACTTATTTACTACGCACATGCTAAACAAATGAACAATTTTGATGCAATATAAAACAGTTATGATAAGTTTTCCAAGGTGACTCATTTTTATTCCATTCAGAAACACCCTTTCTTTATGGCCAATTATCATGAAATTGGGCAGACAAAAATCCACCCAAAAGTTTGATACAACATAACTTTTGTTGTATACTAAGTCTGATTTATATTAAACAAACGGTATCTAAAAGTTCAACTCATGGGCTATAAAATGTAATCTTAAATACTTTCGTGAACATTTAGAGCACAGTACATGGGGAAGTAGAAATTTTGCCCGACATGAATATTTACCTTGATTTTTAATGGACTTGTTATCCTGAGACAGTTGGCAAGTTACATGCGCCAAATTTAAACACGGTGTTTTATTCCATGACTCAGATACACAGCTAACCAAACCTGGTCCGCTGCATTGCATACCATGAAGATAATACGAACCAGCAGATACAGCAACTCTGTGAAAAGGAGAAGGTAAGTCCTGCATTTTTATTCAGTTGTCATTTTTGGTCATTTTGACATATTGACAGTTTGTGTCATTTTTGTCTTAAGGTGTTTTTTTTTCAAATGATTATATTTCATGTGCAATTAACAGTGATCTATTGTTATTTTGCCATTTGCGGAGGAAATATTCATGCATGAATTTTTAAATATCGTTATAAAAAGAACAAAACATAATGGACCCAGGATTTACCAAGCAGAAAGGGGTCACAATTCTCTACTCCCGTTAGGGAGAAAATGTATAAAACCATTTTAATAGTTTATAATGAGTGAACAATGTGTTAATATACAATATAGCCTTGCCTGAAAAACTATCAAAACATCAAGTTTAACCCTCGTCCACCTAAGCTATTTTCTACTACGTCATCACATAAGGGGGTGGCGGTTAACACCCACCCCCTGTGAAAATGAAGTTGACGTGTCGAAAGTGTGGTTGTTTTATACCATAGTATAGGGTAGGGTCTCCTCTTTTTATTGATACCAAAATCATGAAAATTGACAAAGACGTTACGAAATTATGACGTCATAAAATAGTACTTTAGGTCGGAAAATTCGCCGAAGTCTGATTTTTGGCGAATTGACAAAAATTCAAAAAATTGCTATAAAAGTTCTAAATATCGGATTTTCATCGTGTTTTTTTTTTGCTGCGCTAATGAATAAAGAAAATGGTAGTTCTAATATGTTCTGTAAGTTCAAGCTTCTTATCATGCAGATGATATTTTTCAAGATGGTGAATTTTATATATGAGGGGGGGGGGTACCAACCCCCTACCCAAGGACTTTGAGGTTTACCCTTTACCAACCTACGAGGTGGTATCCCGACTTTTTCATCAAAATGACTGCAAAGAATGTAAAAATAATTTCTTAAATCGGCGACAATCCTTTAGGGGCGTGGAACTCCGCCCCCCCCCCCTTTCACCCCTTAGGTGGACGAGTAATAATCATATCAAAATGCCCAGCGTTGTTCGAAGCAGAACTAATGTAATGAAGGGTTTTCTAGGAACATTGGTTAATAGTCTAGAACAATCAAAAATACCTACGTGGTTGTCCGTGAAATATTCAATACCCCGTAATAATTAAGATGATTGCATATGACCAGCGCCGTCTGGGTCGTCCAATTGTCGTCAGCACACAGATAGCCTTGTTGAAGTCCATCCAAACTATTTGGAATTTTGACTATGACTACACCAGCATGACCTGTATGAGATTGTCCACCAGATAGAATAATGTCTGTGATGCAAAGAAAAAACAAAACAAAGGAACGTATTAAACCAAGGTAAAGATCAACTGTACACAAAGTCACAAAACATTCTAATATTGATAAGCAAGCTAACTATGTCTTGCTTAACACTGAAGAAATAATTTAGTTCAAAGTATATATATAGCCTAAGATGTGTGTTGAATGATGATCACGATGATGGTATCTTACATAATATTAAGAATTACTACTCCAAATTGTACTCTCCGAGAAAGGTTGATTTACAGTCAAGAATTGCACATGAATTTCATAATAGCCCTCACATTGTTAAATTGTCTCAGGTTGACCAAGAATTGTGTGAAGGTGAACTTTCTATTGACGAATGTTTTTAAAGTATTGAGTAAATTAAAGTTTGAAAATCACCTGGGAACGATGGTCTAACTACTTAATTTTATAAACCATTCTGGGCTGACTTTGGTCTTTATATAGTTAAGGTAATGGACTTCCTTTAGCTTGAATATAGAGGGCAATTGTAGCTTTTAAATGGTCTTTGTTTCACCAAAATCAGAGCTTCGGTTCCAAAGTTATGGCATTTTTTCTGTTGCGGAAAAAATAATTTCTTTTGTTTTTTTATTGTTTTTCAGCCAGTGATATTTGTAATGTATTTATTGTTTTTCACCAAGCGTTATCTTATATTTTTGCTTCAAAAATTCGAAAACAGAGTGACCTCTGATTGTAGTTTTTTCACAAAATGCTTTGACAATTCAAGTAGTTTCTTCTGTTCTATGTTAGAATAATTAAATGCCACATAATTTGCATAATTATATCAAAACAGTGTTTCTAGACTCTGTCTTTCCGGATGCGGCTTCCTATTTGAAAACAATACGTGCTATAACCACCAAATTTGGACAGAATGTACTCCTTGATGTGCTTTCTACAGTTCGTAACAGAGCCATTTTTTTGAATTTGTATTTACTTTTTTAAAAAATGTTTAAAAAAATTCCAATTTTGTCGCATTGTTTATAAAAATCATGATTTTTGCAAATTTTACCCAAGTTGTACCCCTTTTTATCCAGAAATCTCAAAAAAGGTCTCTGTTACGCATTTTTACAGATCCTTGAGTACCAGTTAGTAAAAAAAAACATTTCAAAAAATTAATTTAGGTATTAAAAAATGCCGTAAAAACGATGCCCTTAAAATCCAAGATAGCTGCCATTTTTATGCAAATTAGGTGACCTTTGACCCAATTTTTCCCCGATGAATTTGCATTGCTATAGGTAACAACATACTACCATCATGACCATTGGCATGTAAAATTTATTGAAAAAAGATCATTTTCAAGGTAGTCCATCACCTTAAAAGCTCAAATGCAAGTTATTTGAAATGATTAAAGGGAGAATTGATTCTCAAAAACGGCGCGGGGGGGGGGGGGGGGGGGGGGGGGGGGGGGGGGGGGGGGGGGGTTACATTGATTTTAAAAGAAGGGACAAATAAACCTTGTGGTGATAATTATTGGACCCGTCACATTGCTTAATGTTGATTTAAAATCTTGTCTGGATGCCAAACAGAATTTTTTTTAAAAAGTGAATGAAATTGTTTATCATTTAATTTGGAATGGTGGCCCTGATAAGGTAAAACGTTGTGTTATGTATAGAAAACTTGATGAGGAGGGATTAGGGACCTTTCACAAACACTTGTAAGGGGGAGGGGCTGATGCAAAAAGGTGGGTCCTTAAAATTTGTCACCCTCGTAGTAAGGGGGGGGGGGGTCTTGAAAAAAGTTACTACAAATTTTCAGGTAAATATTTGAGTTTACATGCTTCCGTATGGGGTAGAACACTAATTTTTGTCGCAAGAAGGGGGCCCCTTGAATTTTTTTAGGTCGAAAAGAAGGGCCCCGAAAATTTTCTTAGAATTTTTTTTTTTGCATCAGCCCCCCCCCCCCCTTACAAGCGTTTGTGAACGGCAGCTGAACGGTCCCTTATTAAATATGTTTGACTTGAAGTCAAGAGTAAAAACTCAATCGGTCATGTGGCTCAAACGTTTGATCATGCCAAACATGCCAAATGAAGCTGGACATGCTGGATGGAAGTATATTTACATTTTAAATTGCAACATTGATGAACAAACATTTACTGTAATTATCCCCCTACTACTATTTTACAAGCACATAATGATCGAATTTTCTTTTTAGCTTCCCTATACTTTGTATGGTAAAACGGGTGATTCTTTTAGGAAAATATGTACTTTTTGAAATGCCTGTATCTCAAAAACAGGCACGGTGACCTATATTTTTTATTTTGGATTTGTTATCAGCACAAATAAACCTACCAAATATTTAATTTTTAAGAAAATCAATGGAGATTTTGCATCTCTGAGAAAACCCCTTAAATACTTTTGGGCTCTCCTTGGTTTTTACCATAGTCTCATTTGTATATAAGTCTGGCAACTCTTATCATGTACAATAGATTTTTTCAATGTAAATATTTCTTATCAGTGTGCGATCACAATAGCACCTATAAGCCTATTTTATAATCTTACATCTATGTTTCTGTAATGTATTGATACTTGATAAAAATGAAAAATGAAATGAAATAAACATTGATAAAAACACGTATCAAAATAAATATTTTTAGTTTCAAATAATTTAAAATAAACAAGTGCATTTTTGCAAAGTTCAAGGTAACTAATTTGGAATTCAACAATTTATCAATGCACCTTTTAATGCGGGACAGTTCGCATGCTAGATAATAATTATTTTTCTGTCATTTTCCCCCAGAAGATATTTATAGAATAAATACCGCGAAAATGGTTGTTTTGATCAAGTTACAGGTATACACGTTTTTGCCTACTTCATTATTATAAAACAATCAACATGATCAATGGATAACAAGAAATTGTTGATGCATGTTTTTGGAGCCGATCGTATGTAGGATGAGTGCAGGTCCGTATTCCAACAGGTAATTACTCCGATAGCTTTTTCCTCCGACAGCTTTTTTCTCCGACAGTTTTTTACTCCGACAATTTTTCTCCAGCAGTTTTTTCTCCGACAGGTCGTTTCTCCGACAATTCAGAATATCGACCTGTAAACTGTCGAGCAAATACCTGTCGGAGAAAACGAAAAGTGTATTATACTCATAACTCGGGCAATTGACATTCTGATTGTTCAAATTTTCAAATTTCAGTTGAATCGACCCAATCGTTTTGATTTTATGAGCCATTTTGTAGTTCATAGCTGCCTATTATACTTTGCTGTGTAAATTTATTATGGTTATGACACATTTTCATTACTGTCTTGAAAAGAGAACATGCTTCAGCCGTATAATTTAACATAGGATATAAGAAAGTGCGAGTAACATTTTGGTATCAAAATCAGAAAATGTTAGAAGAAATAGTTAAAGCAATCGGCCCAAGCTCCTACTAAAAGTATCATTCATCTTCATCCGTATAATGCTATTAGCATTGTTGATTTCGTATTTTATAGATTGTATTTCAAGAATCAATTGATCTGACAGTTTTTTTCTCCGACAGATTGAAAAAAAACTGTCGGAGAAAAAAACTGTCGGATCAATTACTTGTCGGAATATTGAACTGTCGGAACAAAAACCTTTCGGAATAATTATACCTGTCGGATTATATTTTTTCGGAACAAAAAACAAAAACCTGTCGGATAAAAAAACCTGTCGGAATTAAAAACTTCCATTCAAATGTATTTCGGGCAAATGACTTGTCGGAGAAAAAAAACCTGTCGGATCAAAATCCTGTCGAAATACCGAACTGTCCCCGGTAGGATATTTATTTTAATTATGCAAATTCTGTTGGACGCACTGATGTCACAGACTAGAATCCTGTCCTCTGATTGGTCAATTGAGGCTGTTCCATGTTACTCCCCGGCGTGAAACATTGCATTGGAGGTCAATGAAAAAGTCTACAAAATTTACATTTTCAGCTAAATTAATTTTTGTATCAACCCCTTTCTTTGATATATTGTTCAAAAATGTGTCTTTCATCTTTGTTGTAAGTAAATATTAATGAATCAGAGCGGAAACATAAAATATTGTGGAAATATTGGTTCACTCCATAGACATCGCACAGTAAGTTTCACGCCAGTAACAAGGACTGAGTACGCCAAATTCAACAACTGCGTCCGACAGAATAGGTATCAACATTTTAGCGAATAAAATAATTTATGACTGAATCAGTATATTGGACTATGTAGAAACTAATAACAAGTGTCATTTTTCCGATGCATGCCTTCTCAAATAGCGGCGCGCGGGCCAAATCCGGCCCGCGAACTACTTTTATTTGGCCCTTCGATAGCCTCTGGAATACAGAAGTTGATATAGGAAAAACATTGAAAAGGTCTTAGTTTGGCCCTTCAAATGGTATTTTTGAACTGGCGTTTGTCCTTAATGGCCCGCCAACAAATTTAATTGAGAACCACTGCAAGTTTATTTGGTTCATTTTGATCAATCATAGAATTCTGCATGAAAATAGGGAGGGAAATTAAGAGAAATCGGTAATCCAATCCGATGAGAATAAAGGAAATTGATAGATAAATTAAGGAAAAGGAAATCAAGAGATTTAGGAAAATTTATGGAAAATCAGTTAAACTGACATCCAAATATTGAGGGGATCTGAGGCAAATCAAGGTAAACCGGGTGAGAGAAGTACCAGTAATTCTCAAGTTAAAATACAATCTATCATGAGGTAAAATGTCCTTTTGTGTTCATTAATTCCGGGATCACTGTCACTTTCTGTTCCCGATAAGGATTTTGATCCTAATCCTCAAAATATTTGAAAGCCTAACTAAAATTTGCATTTGTGAAATGTTGAACATTTTTGCTTTTTGGAATTTTTAAACAAATGTCTGGGAAGGGTTTTCTCAAATTTTATCAAGTGATATTTTGAAAAGTAGCCAAAATTTCCATTTTGGTGGCAGTGGTGGGAATTTTTACATTGTTTGACATATTTTTGGCATTTTTAAAAAAAATAACATAAAAATCAAAACCCTTCCTATACATTTGATGCTTGATTCTAAAAAGCAAACAAGTTCAACATTTCACAAATGCAAATTTCTGTAGTAGAACTCCAGAAATCATTTTGACAAAATATACGATTTTGGGCATTTTTGTTTTGTTTTAAAAATCGACATTTTTGGTCAAGAACTGATATCGTCATCATGTTCAGAATAAAAATTCGCTTCTAATATGTATATTTTTATATAGTTTATGCAATTAGTTTGAGAGTAAGATTACAAAAACGGTTTATGCCATTTGAAGGTCTTCTCGCAGACAATTTTCATTTTTTTCATCTCTCTGAAAATATACCAGTATTAGTTTCAACTTGTCTTGGGTTCCGAAAAAACCCTAGTCCGCCTGGAATCGAAGTCCGCTTGTGAAACTAATGTTGCGTGAGAGTTGTTAGCCTATACTTTACTGTACAACCGGACAATAAGACTGAGGGACTAACATTCTTGCCACATTGGTCTCTCCTAAGGAACTTGAGAAGACGTCTTACCTCTGATTGGTGTCCTAGATGACTCCGACACTCCACGACCAACTCGACCAAGAAAAAACAGATAGCACCAAACAAAAACTCTTATCGATTCCATCATAGTTCCTTCTGTGTCCAATTTGAAATTCAATACTGCGAAAATGATTGTTCTGACCTATTTCCAGGTAAACTTTTGGCCTAATTCAGGCCTGACTTAATTCATAATCATAATCCAATCATGGGATAACAAGATTGTTTTTCTTTCACAATACAAAGGATTTGGAGTGCGGCCTTGGTTGGAAAACACCGTCTCAGGACGGTACCAAGGGCAAAAGATATACAAATAATAGCAATTAATTTATTGACAAAAGAGTCAAGGCTGGGGAATACCCACAACTGGCTAAAACGTGTGCATCAATTACCACGCGTGAGTAATCATGAAATTATTGGTAAGCGTGTTATTCTAACACGTGTAAGAAGGTAAACACGTGCTGTTAAAAAGCATTCCTCCGTCGTACTCGAGAAAAACTTTGTGCATCAATTACCACGCGTGAGTAATCATGAAATTATTGGTAACCGTGTTATTCTAACACGTGTAAGAAGGTAAACACGTGCTGTTAAAAAGCATTCCTCCGTCGTACTCGAGTAAAACTTTGTACGACTTTCATGGTATTGACAACATGTCTTCGTTTTTAACTGTCTTTTATTGTATACATGTATTGTACTCTTTTATCTTTACCTTGTACTCTTTCACCTTCGCCAAGGAAACCCAACTTGGGACTTGGTACCAAGTAAGCAACATGCTAAAGGAAGCTTATCTTCAACAGGGCTCCAAGATGTTTTTTAAAATCAGTTTTGAATGCAGGAGGTTATCTTCAACAGGGCTCCAAGACGTGTTTTTTTTAAATCAGTTTTGAATGCAGGAGGAAGAACGGCCGGAGTATACCCGGAGAAAAACCTGCGGAAGCGAGCATGGACTGAAAACCAAATGGTTTTACTTTGTATATTATAATTAAGTTGTTTTTACCGAATAAAATCAATCAATCAATCAGTCCCAAGTAGAGTAAACCCTGGTAAAATTTGAGTACAGTTGAGGTATACTCAAAATGTACTATAATTGTACTAAAAATGTACTTATATCAGAAAAAGTACTTTTCTAGTACATTTTTGATGTACTCGAAAAG
>JXSR01S003703.1:67262-89798 GCA_000969725.1 Ophiothrix spiculata
GTTCAAAACAAATGCAAATTAACAAAACAATATACATTAAACCTATACAGATAATTACATCACACATGAAGTACAGAGCGTTGAGGTTTTATATACATCTATTAAATATGAGCAACATATTTCTGTGTAGATATCATTATAAATTCATGCTCTGGTTTTTATCATTACTCAAAAAAAAAACCTTTCAAAAATTGCAATAAAGTATATTTATACATGATATATATAAAATGGCATTCACTGACAGATCTTGACCAGAATATGGTAAAATGGGGCCCACTAAATGACATGGGGAAAATTTGAACACTGATGGGGTAAGCTGTGGCTGCTTAGAACATGTAGTAAGTTGAAACATTGAATATTTGACAAACTGCCCTCTATCAGCAAACCTTAACAATAACTCAAAATCTATAGAAAAACTTTGTCACTTATTACATGTTCCAAGTCTATACCTTGATATATCATTCAACTGATTATTAAAGTATTACTATAAAAGTTTGATCAAAAATGGTTTATAGTAAAAACAGCAAAAAATGAAGGAATGTGACTATCTAAAAGCATTTTCAAGTGTATTTTGTCAAAAAATTGTTTTGCCACCAAAAAATGGATAAAAAGGACATGTATGCTTTCCTATACTAATACATGTGGAATTAAATTCGGGATCCCGAATTTAATTCAACAAATTGGCATAACAGAAAAAGTAAGCATATTTAAGCCAAATCATTTTGAGGGTATTAATATCTACCCAAAACAAACCAAAATAAGCTAAAAAAAAATCAAGAGTCATGGGTGACAGTATGCGCTTTATTTTTAACACTTTATAGTATTGCTTTAAAATGCATGTTCAACTTAGCTACTGTATTCGGTGATGTTAACTTTAATTGGGGATGCAAAGCCCATGGACATTATACAAATAACTGCTTGTGAGGGCGATAGTAAAACTATTGCCCTAAGTGATCTCGAGACTATGGGAAATAGTATGATAATCTCAGAGAATTTTACCAGAATTCGTATCAAAGAAAATCTAGAGGATACCAACCACAAAATCATATCATAACATGCAACCCTAATTTCGAAAATGATATTTTATGACCGATCCTTTGGTAGAATCTTGTGTTATTTTGTGTACAAATAGTTCACTATATTCAATTCACAAATTCTACCAATATTTGGTCAAGCTCTGTAAATGAACACTGGGATCAGGATGTATATGTGTATGCACGTCTGATAATAGGACGGATATGCACAAAAGCCGACACAAAATAAACTGAGCAAAATGTCCTTTACATCATCATCATTGATATGCTACATTATGTGAAACTGGTGTATAATATCTTGTTAAAATCATATTTCTTATTCTACAAATACATTTCTCCAGCTACCACAGATTTAGAGGGGAGATACCAGACTAAGTGCCGTTTTGCATTTTTGGCATGAGGATCAAACTGGGGATATTCAGGTATTTGTCAATGATGTATCTCATTTGCTACAATGCATGGATATTGAAAACATACTTATCTTTGCCTTTAGTTTTGCATACCATTGATGTAAAGTAAAATTTGCACGGTTTGTATATACGTTCATCCAACATGCTGCAGGCAAAGTTTATTTTTGCGTGACTCAAGTGAACCTGAACCGCCCCATTTGAGCCAATGGCTGATGACGGCATTAAATGGGCCAGTATCTCCCTCTGTATCTATGAGATTACTGAGAAAAAAATTCTCAAAATGCTGATAAATCAATATTCCCAAATTCACTTTCTTCGATTAACATCTAATTACATTTCGTTGATTAGAGCTACAGAAGTTTCATATTATAATAATGAAGGTGATTTGAAGATATTTCACTGAAATAATTTCAAAGTAAACTGGATTAATACTTGAAATGCATGGCGACATAAACACAAGGCCCGTATTCACAAAAAGGGAATAACTTTATTCCAGTAATAGGTTTTTTTGTTATCCATTGATGACGTCATTTCCTTTTCTCAAATGAAGAATAAAGTTATTCCACAGACTAGTTTTTGTAGGCTTTATCAAGTCAAAGTTAGTTCAGGACTGTGGATTCTCTCTATTCTAAGAGTGAACTAATATAGGAATGAAATTATTCCTGGAATAACTTTTGTGAATACGGACCAATAATGATACATTTGCTTATCAGATTGTTTTAGCTAGTTGATAAACTGATTAAAAAATGCAACATCAATAGGATCAAGTTGAAAAAAATTCTCCCTTATTGTTGACAGCTGTGTTTGAAAACAAATTCAGATGTGATGGAAGTTTGTGGTGCCAACACATCTGTTCAAAATAATTGTCTTTCATATAAATCCATTTATTCAACTGACAAGTGAGGACAATACTATCTTTGTCCAATTTGAAATGAATAATTAGAAATGAAAGCAGATATCCTGCAAATGTACCCCGTTAAAAGCCTATAAAATTCTGAAGCAACTTTCTGATACCAAATGTACTCATTTCTCAATGAACTATCATTATTAGTACATCCATACCACTTTTATCCCAACCTTATTTTTATCAAATATATTATTCTTTTCTATGTTTTTGTTAAAGAACTGCATGCAATGCCCCTTAAGCAAGATCGAAAGACATCTTTCATTTCTATTTTGTATATACAAATAAAGTAAGTTAAGGTAGAGTTGCCTGGAGATTGGTTGTATTTGTGCACAAATTAAAGTTTTGTTTGTGCATATGATTGCCCATATTATTTCACAATATGCATCTCCAATTTCCATCATTATAATTCCCATCAACTGTTCTGGTTTAAAGTATCTTAACTTTCTTCTAAAAAATAACAAAACCTATGTAATTACAGTTACAGTGTGCTAAATCAACTAAAACTATGTGTTGTTTTAATGAACTTGGAATATTTGCCATGAAATCATCTTTACCTGTTACTTGTTTTGAAAATGTTCCTGATCCCATAAAACTAAACATAAGAGTTTGGTCAGCTTCATAATATCTACATTTTGGTGTGACGTTATAAAAAGATATAAACAAGATCTCCCGCAGTCCATTCCCAAATTATTGCAGCTGAGTCATTTTACACTGAAAGTCACAGAAATGCATCATCTGGTCAAGGAATCGAACCCCGCTCCCAGCTTTCCATACTTAAACACAATTAGATTATCTTGAAACTATGGTGACCTGGATTGATCACTGCAGTTCAAGTTCTAGCTAGTGCACTTCATTTGCGATTGTCCAAGGAAGCTTTATTTGCAATATTTATATTGTTAAGGTATTTGTGGCTTTACAATAGCCAAGATTTTAAGAATTTAAGGCCACTGTATTGACAAATTGCTAGCAAACCCCATAGAGTAGGCAGAGACTGGAGGGGGTTACAAAATGAGTGACTCTTTTTAACTGCACCTGGATAAATTTAACTAACAACATAGATATCTCAGATCTCAAACAGAAGGTTTCAGTTCTCATAGGAACCTCCAGAAATCTTGTATTTTCTCAGACAAATCTAACAGATCCAAAACTTGCAACAAGCTATATGATAAGTATTAGGTATGCTGTTCTCAATGGTAAATTAGAATACTGAAAACTACATATTCTCAAACCTGTACTACTAAGTCTAGGAGGTTTAATACTTTAATGTCTAAATAAGACTCATGTCAAATTTCCTGACATTTCAAGATAGTACCAGTGTCAGTTCCTGATCCTACAGCTAAATGTAAGCTTACACCGACTTTACAAGAAGTCTTAGGTGAAATCTTATGCACAACTCTCAAAAGAGACTTGCAAATGATGATAAACATCAGGCAGTCTGGGATGCTAATAAGTTGACAAATAACTAGGTCATTTACTGTGTAATTGATAGCACAGCGACATAGCTCCAGACGTAATCTGAGCAAGGTATGGGAAGTCTGACAATGTTTACAGAGATGTGTGTGAGAAGGGTCTCTGGTTGCCAGGTGATGTAGGCAAGGTATATATAGCACTTGAGTGTTACATTAACAGACCTCCACAAAGTTGCCAATGTTATCATATTTGTTTGTTCATGATAACATCTAGAGTAGTGAGTTGTTTTGAAGTTGCCTTGATAGATATTACAATAAAGCAACAACTCATTATACAGCCAATTGTGTCATGTGATTCTTTGACATTTTATAAGTTCAAAACAAATGCAAATTAACAAAACAATATACATTAAACCTATACAGATAATTACATCACACATGAAGTACAGAGCGTTGAGGTTTTATATATGATGGCATTTCATGAGGTGGGTCAAAAATGAGTTACATGGTCAAAATGGTTAAAAAATCAACTTTTTGATATGATGTTAATATTATTGATCTCTTTCAATTCAAGTAACTTTTTTGCCAAATATCTCTTTTGTCTTGGCAAGATGATCTTATTAATGGTTAATTACTCAATAGACAGCAATGCAAACTGTAATTTTGAAACACGTTTTTCTCAAAATTGCCTGTTTTTACTAAAACAAGTCATAAATTGGAATGATTAATGGTAAACAGTTCATTTTTTCAGGATATGTTCTAAACACTTTGATAGTTACTTTGATGCATTAAACTTGAAACAGAACCCTTAGGTTCTTGGTGTTAATGACCTACAATTAATTAGAGGGGGCTATACAAGGGGAGAAAAATAGTGATGTTTCAAATCATTCTGTCCAACTTTTATTTGATGCAGCTTGATCCCCTGAACATTTTGACACCAAATTTGTCAAAATCGGACAAAAAATGAGAAGGCACTGCCCAAAAAACTGATTTGAGGGGGTGGATGGGTCTGAAGAGGGTCTAAAATGATAAATTTGCCAATTACTGTAATTATATACAAATTTTTTGCCATGTTGGTGACTATTTATATGTATTTGAGGTCACAGAATCTATTTGTATATGTTCCAGCATTGTCAAACCTTCCGAAATGGTGATTTCCTCAATTTGGCTATCTACCGCATCCTTAGGCACCGCATCCTTAGGCACCACCACCCTTGTACTGTCAAGTTAAAACCATTGTTTCTCTTAAATTATGTAACACATGAAAACCAAATTAATACCACAAATAGCAGAAAGTGTAAGCTTTCAAATGAGACATTGAACAAGTCCATAGGCCAAAAAATAGTGAATTTACATCAAATTAAGTTCGAGAACCAATGAAAAAATGTAACAACACCACCATTTTAGCATACCCACCTAATGAAATGCCACCATATGCTAACATCTGCAGATGTCTATCAATACAGGACTGCCTATCGGCAAATATCTGCACATGTTGAGCAATGTGACGAATATTGATAGACTTTGATAGACCGTTAAGATTTTTCAAAGATGACTTGTTTTAGTGTATAGGTATTAACCCATCCTAATCTGCTAAGCTAGACTTTCTTAAAATCTAAAGTATTGAATTTGACCACCAATGCTATTCTATTGCCAATGTTATTCTATAAGGTTGTTGTTAACCCCCTTTAACTGTGGAAATATCGGACAAGATATTTCTACAGTGAACTTCCCAACTTGACCACATTGGAATTTCTGTGACTTTCAGTGCATCCCAAATAATGACATTGTTAATGTTTTCAATAACAAATAGGCCTACTCTCTGTGAGCATTAGAAGATCTATGTGCAGTTAACTGGGTGTATTCTATTCCTGCTGTACTTGGTATCTAGGAATTGATCAGTCTGCTCCAAAAGAAACCCTCAAAACTGCAATGAAAAGATAAAAACAGAAAACATTTCGTTAAATCAAAAACCAAGATCTGAATAAAGTATGAAAAGGTCACATCATGCAATGATGGCAAACCAGCATGACCCAATATGTCCTTTATTGGAATTGACCGATCTCTGATCAAACATCAAACATGCCGATTCCGAATGTGAAATGATAAAAAATGAAACCCATGTTTCACATTCTATTAAAGAGTTGATGAATATATTTCCAGTGCATATTTCAACTTTAATTTCACATCTTTTCATTTTTGGTACTGTTGGAATAATTCATTTATAAAAATGTTGTGTTTTCTCCTTTTTCCCCCCTAATTCAGACCCTCGGCATGGCAGATTTGCAACCAAATTTTACCAAATTCCGATACAATCCGATGTGACAAATATCAGTTCGATTCTGATCAGCCCAATCATATCTGTCCATGCTTAATGGACCCGTTAACTGTCCTCTTGTTATTCTAAGAAAATGAAATGTAAATCCAAAAAAGTCATAATAAGTGGCAAATGACACTTTGTTCTTGGAATTTTGGAAGGACATTTTTCTTCCTAGCACATTTTAGGAACATTTTCAGGAGGTTGCCTCGGCATTTGGAGACACAGCTTTGATTCTGAAGAGTACTATTATATTCTCTGTCAATGTGATTATATATCACTATGGTAACAAGGATTACGCACACTCATGGATTAGATAGAGATTGTATAATATATATGTTTGTGTAGCAGCCAATTTGAATGAGGTTCAGGACTCAGCAAGTATGATCCTAATAGTACAGTGATAATTAGATAACATTCCCTACTTTGACAATGATATATAATAATCTTGACCTTTGCCTGCGGGCCACTCAAATGCAGCCTCAACTATGACAAGAATATTTGATTTCACTTGGGTTTCCTTATAAAATGACATGCATACAATGCATTTCCGACCCAGCTGCCTACATGTCATTCGACATTTAGCAATCAAAAACATGCTTCCAAATGACTGGAGCATAGTTTGCTAAAAATATCCACAAGTGATGGCAGGATGATAGCATAATCTTTTGGATTCTGTCTTTTTTGTTGTTATCAACTAAGTACTTTATGTGAATCATCACATTAGGTCTGATATTTACTTTATCTTTGGAGTTGCTCAAAACTTACCTATTTATCTATCAGGGCTTTGCAAGATATAATTTGATGTCATATTGAGTCAACAAGTTATGAAGTGCCCTACATTTTTATTTTCTTTACATATTCCTGATTAGGCCTATATTATATGAAGATTCAATGATCAGAAACTTTCCCTTTTGATGTCAGACATTTGACGGAAATATTATCCACTCTTTTGTTGAAAAATTTGCAAGTGAAGTTCTTCTTTTTTCTTTTCTTTTTTTACCCTTTTTCAAAATTGCCATTCTTTCTGTGACATATTTCATGGTATTTAAGGTACATGTACTGTTTTAGTTTGCAGCTCTTAATTGAGTACATTGGTATATATTTTATTCAAATAATGCAAGCAAAAACTATACACTTAAGTCTTTTAAATTAGCATGACACATATTATGCAATAAAAAAAGAAATTCCTCCAACAAGGAAAATACAAGATATCAACAAAATTGGGGTGGTGTGAAAAAATATTGACAAAAGGGGGAAAACTTAAGTTAATATCTCTAAATTGGCTTTAGTAAGTTTAGCAGTCCAAACTAAAAATAATTTTTAGTTTAATAACAAATCCTTCAACTCAGGAGATCCAGCTCAAAATCTGTGCCAGCAGAATAAACCACTGTCATTGGGAGCTCCATATGATCCTTAGGTTTGACAAGATTTACATTGTACTGTCAATCATGAGTCTATAAGGGGTGATTTTTTAAACACAAGTACAACCACAAAACATTGTTGGCAACTTGTTGCTGGCATCATTTTTCATGGAAAAATAGGAGAGATTATCTTTCTGGTGGACCCACATGAAGTGGAATTAATTTGTGGTTACAATGTTTTTCCATAAGCTAAACAATTCAATTCAGAAATACAACTATCTTGGCAAAACCACTGATGTCAATCTTGTAATTTGTGTGTTTTTCACCTGTTCGTGCTTAATTTCAAGTATGTAGGAAGTTATAATACATGAATATGTTTTGCTCAGTTTCTAGACTTGGAATCCATCGGAAACCATGGCAAGCAACAAATGGTTTCAATGTTGTTAATTTACCGGTAAATTAAAAACTGCGGTAAATTACCGGTAAATTTCGGTAAATTACCGGTAAAATAAAGTAAATTAAGTAAAATAAGTAAATTATAAAACTTCGAAAAAATGAAAACATTTTGGTACCAAATATAGGTATACACTTAATAATGTTTAATATCGAAACAGCTTACACTTATAATATGAACTTCAGCTTCCAAAATTAATTGGGATTTAACTATAAGCAGTTCAAAACATGCAAAATTAACATTTAATCGATCAAGTCAATATATTGTATCTTTAAAATTTTCACTTACGGCAAGAATCAGACTTTTACCAATACTAATAGCGATGGCAATGCTCTTCTAAAAGTGATATTTAAACTGGTTTACTTTAGCAGATAAATTACACAAAGTAAGCTTAAACCCAACTGATTTTCAACTTTTCCCATTTGTAGCCCATCTTTTTGAAAAAAGGGGAAGAGTTTTGAAAATTAGTGTTTTCACTAGGATTAAACCAGTACCTCCCATTTTCCAATCCCATGACATAGCAAGCTGCTGCTTGGGCAGCAATTGGGTGTCATTGGGTCCCTGCATATAGGATTTTCTAAAGTAAGGTATTGAGAATAGTGAGATCTGGTTCTGACAAAGGATGATTTCCCCCTTGCTTGCCACTAATTTGTACTAATTTTCTCCCAAAAGCTCCTAAAATGTTATTTTTAAACCGACTCTCATGCAAAAAAAACGAGTTCCATGACCCCCAATTTTTATATTAAAAATTGGTTCTACATCGATAAAATTTTATTCATGCCGATTTTTACCAGCAAATTTCAGTCAGATCTAACATGGACTAGACACCTTAAAACAATAGTTCAAGTCCTTTCCAAATTTATCATAGATTTTGTTTAATTTTCGAATACATAGGCCTAAGGAACTTTTTGGTACAGTTGCAGTGTGGATTCAGTTTATAGTCTTTCATGCCCAAGACAGCCCTATCTATAAGAAAATCTCTTATAGGTCTATGTATAATTCATTTTTGAAAAAAGGTGGACTTGGGTCAGTTATTCAATTGTAAGCTTGAAATACACTTGACTGCTCTCATTAAAAATGGAGATCCTTAGAACAGAAGTGAGCATAAAATTGGGGTCTTGGGGCAGTGGATCCTGGCTGTGGCACATACCTATAGGCTATACCTTTAATATTATGTGAGTGCCCCCCCCCCCCCTGAGGTAGGCCAATAAACTGCATAGCACATAAATAGATCATAAACTGTACCACCAGACATGAAAGCACAAAATAATTCACTCAAAAAAAACATTTTTTAAAAAATTACACTGAAATTTTCCATGCAATATGCACTGGTCTAGGCTGAAAAAAACTATTTTATTTGAATTAATAACAGTAAATGGTGACACTGAGACATAAATTAAGGTTTAAATATGATTTAAATGCATGGTTTTTCCATAAAGATCAGTAAAACTTCTAAAAAATTATTTTTTAATAAAGATTTTATGTGTTTGTTTTATTTTACTTATTTTACTTAATTTACCACTTTTTAGGCCGGTAAATTATGAATGCGGTAATTTACCGGTAATTTACCATGTAAATTAACCGGTAAATTACCGATTTACATCACTGAATGGTTTGCAAATGTCCATTTTTACCAAACAAAAACCAAAGTAATGCTATATACGAGTACTAGAATTCTTGACTCTCTGGGGGACTAAAAGTGCAAATTACCTACGCTATATAACTAATTATGGACATTTTTATTATATTATGTACTATAACTTAAAATTTAATTGCAAACCTAGGTGATAAAGCTCTTTAGAAACAACAAATAAACTGGTGATGGCAATTTCCAGCCATAGAAGTTGCTTACATAATGCTATATCACCATTAGGATATAAATGTACAGGAAAACACTGTTTACTGTTTCCTTTCATTGGACAAACATGTGATTAGTCTCATTTAGGACTGATGACATTTGACACATAGTGACATATGTAGTTGTTTTTCTAAATCTGTCATTTCAACTGAATTTGTCTGTCCCAATCAAACCAAGATTTAGGTGCCAGTCCAAATTATTCAAGTTTAAAATGCATGTTGCAGTGATCCTTCTCGCTACTTTTCTAAGTACACTTCTCAAAAGAAGTTTGAAACTTTTTTCAGCCACCTATATCTCATATTTGAGTCTTATTCATTTATTTGATGCATTATTTGAAAAGCTAGCAATCTCCTCTTTAAAATGATACCAAATTGTAACAAGATCTTGCTTTTTGGCTAAGTAATTCCACTTTCTTAGCAGGTGGGTCACAAACAGTGTGTGACAAAAATGAGCAGTATCTGTGTGAAAGTGGAATGACTCAGTCATAAAGCAAGCTCTTGTTACAAATTAGGTGTAATTCTAAAGAGGAGGTTGCTAGCTTATCAAATAATGGGTCATATAAATAAATAAGATTCAACTATATGAGATATAGGCAGATGAAAAAAGTTTATAAACTTCTTTTGAAAAGTTAAATATCTCTTATATATGTATCAATAGAGCATGTGTATAGTAACATTAACTTGAACCATGAACTTTTGGAAATTTGAAAATAAAATCGATTCTTAACCGACTTAATCTTTTCATACGTGTATAAGAAATGGCGTGAAAATAGTGTTTCTAGTATCAAGTCTTTTTTCTATGTCTGCCACGATCAAGCTCAACTTTCATTTCATTGTTGTTAACTACTCCAAAGTGCCTCAATGCATTCATTTTTCTAAAAAGCTTTACTTTGAGTAAAAATTAAGCTTTCACAACCAACATTTTGACTTCTGATACTCATTAGAAATGCAAAATATTTGTGACTGAAAATTTCATAACTTCAAAATCAGAATCAAGTGAAATTTTCAGCACATATTAATGTTGTACTCTTCTTTTTATTCAGTTTCAGTTTTTATTTTCCAGACCTAAAAGAGGAGAGGTTTTAATCACATCAGAATCATTAATTGCGCCTTCAACATTAATATTTTGCAGGGACTGTCTTTTGAATAAGGAGCTACCATAGATTTAAAGCGGAGATACCAGACATGTCCGCCATTTTAATCCGGCATGGAGACAAAATTGGGGGTATTCGGGTTTGACCGACAGCTTCCGATGAGGCATAGCACCGTGTCATAATGCGCGAATATTGAAACACGCACACACGCTTTGCGTGCAGGTTGGCGTATCATTCGCGTAAATTATTATTTGCGCAGGTTGTCTCTACGCGTAACCAAGTCTCAGCTCTCGGAGTTGATTTTGCCGGGAACCGAGTGGACCCGAATACCCCCAATTTGAGCTCCATGGCTGACGACGCCATTACACGGGCTGGTATACAAAGCCTGGTATCTCCCCTTTAAATCTATGGCTCCATGGCTGACGACGCCATTACACGGGCTGGTATACAAAGCCTGGTATCTCCCCTTTAAATCTATGGGAGCTACAGAGTTTTGCTCTTCTTATTGCTCCCCTCAATTGCTCAAGGTGAGTAATTTGGAGCTCCACTTAGAGTGCACGGTTTCCTATGTTTATTGTTTTGAGCTTTTGTTTTGCTCTCCTTATGCTCACCTGAACAGCTTCAGGAGAACCATTTAATCCTTGCCTGGAAATTTAAATGGCAGTCCCTGATTTTGGTCTTTTTACATATTGGCATAATATACTTACATTTTTGAGGAATTCTTCTGCTACAATACGGGCCCTAGCATTGACAGATAGTTTCATTTCGCTGATTTCTTTATCGATTTCTTCCATAAACTGTATGACAAAATCAACTAGCTTATGCTTGTACATGGTCTCTGTGTGGAAGTTTGTGATCAAAAAACTAATGTCGTAGCCCTGGAAAAAGTAAAAAGAAAGAAAGAAAGAAAGAAATATATCGTATGTTAATGATTTGTTTAACACATTTCTTGATCAATACAATGCAATGACATAAAGTTAGCAAGATTAGACTAGAATTTAAACTGGACAACCACACAACATAAATAACAGTCAGTGAAAAAACACTGACCATCCCGGATTTGAACCGGGGACCTTGGTATTACTAGCACCATGCTCTACCAACTGAGCTAATGAGTTAGATGGGGAAGAGGGTCTATTGTATATCTTTAGGCCTTGAGCTCTACCATATTTTGAAAATGAATTTCAAATTCACAATATTTGTTTGCAAATAGGATTAAATGTGTGGTTAAAATCACTGACCATCCTTAAATGACGCATTTATGTTGTATGGTTGTCTAGTTTAAAATTCACTTCCATTTATAATTTTGCTGCATGTTTTATACTATTCTCAAAAATTGACGCGACCATCAGAGGATCATCAGTTTATTTAACAACAGAAGACAGAGTTGCCAAAATTTCAATGTCAAAGCAATATTTATACTAAAAGGTAAATCCAACCATAGCAAAATATTGTTCAGCATCATATGCATATTGTTACAAGCAAGGATCTTATACACCATCGAAAAACCACAGTACTTAATGATTTCTATTTCTGGCTATTTACATCTATATTGTACACAGCCTATCTGTGGTAATATTTACAAGCAAAAACAAAACCTTTTTACTTTCATAATCTCGAAGCTGTCTAGAACAAGGAAGAGAAAATTCAAGATCAATTTCCTTTCAATGGCCTGTTAATAATATTATTAGATATAACAAAACATATTATACACAAATCAAATACATATGTTTTACAATTATAAAGTGGGGCACAAAAATCCCAGTGGAACCTGGTAATATCCAAGAGTTAAGTCCAATGTAAAATATCTCTGACAACATGTCCTATATTCGTAAGGGGGAGGGGTAAGCTTTCCCTGTTTCCTCTTATTTTGTTATATAACTTACACTGATTTGATCGAGCAATGAGGACCCATAGCAAACAACTAAATATGATCAAAAAGAAAAAATCAGTAAGAGTTGTACTTGTTGAAAATTTTCCCAATAACCATCAGTAGTATATGTTGATTGTCTGCACTTATTCCATGGTTCAAAGTTAATCCCAAAAAAGTACTGGGGTTATCTCATATTAAAGACAAGTCACACTCCCCCCCCCCAAAAAAAAAATAAAATATAAAAAAATGATAAGAATGCACATAAAGCTATGCATCTTTTGTTTTCAAGTAAGATGTCCTGCATAATCAGACTAGATTTTGTACACTCAAAATTTACATTTAAGATGTAGAGTGAAGTTCCATTTGTTTATGAACTACTGAGGAAAATATGCATACACCTCACCTACAATAACTGGAAAGTTCCTGCTATCAAAGTGCATATAATTTATTGATCAAATCTTTATAAACAGATTCAAATCTTGTCTGTCATGTCGAGATTATTCTGACAAGAAGCTTTACGTTCTTACAGCAATTTTGGACACATATCAAACACCATTTCTAGATTGAGGAAGCATAGGTCAGTGAGGAATTAACACTGTAAGTGTGACTTTTCTTCCAAAATTCTCCTGTGAGATGAGTGTGCTGCACTGATAATCAGTCAGTATGGTCTGGGGGAGGAATGAACATCATTTATCAGAACCAAGACTGATCATCAGGACATGACATAGATGTCTCCCCTGAATAAGACTATATATGGGTTTTGTGATTTATGTTTAGATTATGTGAAATCACAACTATAGGCTTGATATTGCATCTAGGATAAAGTTTGAAATGTTACCATTCAAAACTACTCAAATCAAAATTTATCAGTTTCATTTTATTTTCATTTGATTGACGATACCATTTATACTACATATATGAATAAGGGCTCAGTCACAAATTATATTTTACATATTAGAGTTAACACGTATAAACTGAACGACTAACGGACAAAGGTTTTACATGCTGAACGTATGCCTAACGCACTGGCATGTCCAGGATTTTTCCTTGCGGGACTTACTGATTTGTGCAGGGGGCTTAGTGTCAAAACTCGTCAAAATAAGGCTGATTTTACATGATTTTTGCAACTTTGCGGGCAAAGCCACCCTCCTGGACACGCCACTGTAACATACATCACCGTATTGATAACAGATTGAAATCTTGTGTTTCATGTCAAGATATACAGACAAGCAACTTTCAGCTCCAACAGCAGTTTCTGGACACATATCAAACACCATTAATATATATTTGAGGAAGCATAGGTCCAGATTAGGTCAAGCAACATTCGCAGGGAAAGGGTGTCAGTAAAACCAAATTGGCTCTTTAAAATTGTCCTAAGTAGCTTAATTTAGTTGACTATTTCTTTTAGGATCTATATAGATCATATCAATAGATATTCCTTCAAGCTAATGTAATTTTGGTGTCGGGGTGTGTGTGTATACCAATATAAACTGAGGACCTCCGCATGACAACACACTGACACACAGAGGACTTAGAGCATTCCGAGGATCTAAACACGGGTCCTCAGAAAACCCGGCAGAAAACATGCTCTAAAAACGCCTAAAACGTCATGTTGTACCATCTTAGGGGGTCCGCACTTCAAGGACCTTAAACAACTTTATGTATAGTGATATATATGAGGACACACGAGTCCTCAGAAGTATTTGTAATGCATGTGTGTGTGTGTGTGAGAGAGAGAGAGAGAGAGCGAGCAAGACTATCCTCACTCATATTGGGGCGATCTACATTGGAATGCAAATCCAGTTGAATGCGCATCTCCGTAAGCCACTTTGCAGTAGACTGTGGCTACACAGGTGTCAGATCCGATCTGCTGTTCAATACTCTTTGTACATACGTATGTGTAAGTGGTCTACAGAGATGTGGATCTCAGATCTGGATCTCGAAGATGCGCATACATCTGGATCTGCACTCTTTGTAGATTGCGCCATTATTGCTGCTAAGAACTTAACTATGTACTTTTAATTTCAAGCATATAAGTTTCTGGTGTTTATTAGGCTTTGCAGACATTGGCATCATGCCCAGGTCACAAGTTCTATTTATTAATTTATTCCTACAGATCATATTTCAATCGAAAGGGCCGTACCATAATTTCACTTCCTTGAAATGTTTATATATTTACAATTCAAAACTAAACTTTTTCCTCATATGGTTTGGCACATCAGACAAATTCACAGTTAAAACTCTTTTTCAAATGTCAAATATCTGAAGCATTTGTACATTTATTTGGGCTGTGGTCCAACCCTATTTCTATAATGAATTCCTTCTCTTCTATTTCAAGAGGGAGCAGGGGTATATCAAGAGGGCAGAAGTGTTTTGCCAAATTTCAATATTATTCTTATCTCCTTGAATTATAAATCTTAGCACTCCACAAATTGTTTGTACTTTTTGAATTTTCTTTAGTGGTTCATATCTTTCCGAACATTTTGACTCAATTGTTTCTTTTCTAAATAATAACACTGTACTTCATTAGGTATCAGATGGGAAGGATGGCAGAGTATGCAACTGTTAATAAAATGACTCTTATCAACAAATTTATACTCCAAATAGAAGCTTGATAAAAAACAGTATGTACAAGCCACTAGGACATCACATTACAACTCTTATATTACAGCAATTTTGTGATCATAGCTTGAAACTCACGTAGACCTGTGACATATTTGGCTTTGGGAGATTATATTAATTATCTTGCTAGAGGATATTGTGAGATTCAGTGGGCTTATGGTTAATTGTATGGCCCATTTTGTTCCCAAACAATAGGATATATTGGCCCCATATTTTATTAATAAATGAAACTATAAACCCATAAAGAAAGTAGCTCATAACAACAGGTGAGAAGGAAGCCCTTGTCAGCAGCAATCTCCATATTGTCCTTCAGTTGACTTGAGAAACATCTGACCCCTTTGATTGAGGAAAAGGAAGCGATTTTACTACACACTTTATAAGTGGATAATAACTGACACCATTAAAATCAGGCTAGTTATATAACAGGCCAACCAGGGCAAAAATAACTGATGAACACTGTTGCAATGATGCCTTTTAAACACACAAAAAGGCAGTTACTGTCGCACTTCTCTTTTCAGACTGTTGCCATGCCTTTATCAATTCCCTATACTGTGCAAAATAAAATGCAGCCAAACCAAGAGGCTTCTGAAAGTTGTTACAAAATCTACATAGAGATCACAAGTCCCGTATCAAATTAAGGGATTTTGTATGTAAAAATTCTCAAAACTAAATGTAGGACTAAACTATTCTAAATGGCTAAGCATCACAATCTGCAACAAATATATGTGGCAGGGTCAAGATGCAGCATCAGCTCAGTAAATCCACACTATCTTTCTTAATATTTGCTTGCCTAATTTTAGCTCTGGCCTTTTCACAACCAGTACATCGGTGCCTCATGAGATCATTCTTGGCATGGATAGTAGATAACCCTGAAACTGTCTCCTCTTTCATGACATGACAAAACAGGACAACACTGAAATTCTTGACTTTCGAAACAGGCAAATTAACCTAAAACTGCAGAAGTTAAATTGAAATAATGTTACTAGTACTTTTTACAACAACAGACAATGCAGAAGACGACAACAACAACACAAAATCCATGTCTTTATACCGGGGGGTGGAAAAAAGAGCACTATTTTTCTAAAATAGGTGTAGACTGAAACAAAACTGGAAATTTTTGGAATTATCTTTTTTGTTTTGTAATTCAACTTTAAAAACGGCAGACATGTTTGAACTCCAAGGAGTGTGCTCAAAAACGGTGTGCTCCACAACGATATGATCCCCATGACAAAACAGCAAGATAAAAACTTTTAACCTACAAGGAGGAAAACCGACAAAGGTCACAATCCAACCCCATTTCATGTTTTTTGTTATCAACACACATCCCATATGATCCTGGGTACCTTAAGGAATATCCTGTACAACCCAAGGGATCTCATGGTCTTTATTATCCAACATTAGTCACAACTTTTGATTCAGAAGGTTGAATGGTGATAGTCCTATTTTTCTCTTGTAATTCAATTGACTCAGCAGGATGTAGAATCATACCTGGTATAAATTGGAAGAAGCTGGAGCAAAAGATAAGTTCCATAAATTCAGCTTAATCATGAAACATGCAGTAAATATAAGGACCTGCAAATCTGATAACAATTCTACAAAAAACATCTCATTATGAGATCATCACATTTTGTTGAAAAAAGTTAAGGTGTCTGGTCCACGCGCCGTCCACGCGTACCAGTACGCTCTAATTTCCGATACTCTGAGTAGTGCTTTGAAGCTAAAAAATGCCATATTTTGATATTTTTCTGGAAAATTAGTTTGGTGACCCCCAGTTTTTATTGTTTTATTTAAAAGAACATACTTGTGCAAAACTTTTGTGAAAAATTGACACAACAGTTTTTGAATCAACACTAAATAATGTCACTTTTGCCACATTTCCCATAGACCCCTGTTCTAATTTTTCCCAAAAAACCCTCCAAAAATGCTGTTTTTAAACCGACTCGCATGCAAAAACGAGTCCGGTGACCCACAATTTTTATTTCAAAAATCGGTTCTGCATCGATAAAATATCATTCATGCCGATTTTTACTAGAAAATTTCGGGCAGATCTATCATGGACCATACACCTTAAATTATAAAATTGTGGTACTTTTCTACTGGTGCACAATTGTACGCGGGGAAGCGGGTTAGCGCAGCGGTACTTCCCTCGCTTTGCACCAATGAGCCCATAGGACTGTCGTGGGTTCGATCCGCGGTCCAGGCGCTGTATGTGCATTTGGTTTTCAGTCCATACTACTCGCTTCCGCAGGTTTTTCTCCGGGTACTCCAGTCTTCCACCTGCACTTAAAACTGTCACCAGATTTGTCCATCATAGTCTGCCCCAACCCAGGATATGGGAAGCTGCATAAAGGGTACATATTACAATCTAACTACCGAAATGATTGTGACGATCTACATGCAGCAAATCATGAGCGGTTTGATCTAAATGGAAAATCGCTATACAAAAACCAGTTATTATTATTATTGTACAAAGTATAATTTAAGCAGTTTAAGGGGGAAGTGTACATCTGTAAAATGCAACTATTTTGAATAATTGAACACAACATACCTATTAGGCCTATAAGTCAGATTTAGTTTATCTACATCATGCATACAATTTTCTTCTAGACTCAAATTTCAAGGTTGAAGATCCCAGTTGAAGGCAAAGGTCAATTGCGACATGAAAATTTACCCAAATTTCTACGCCTTCTATCCAAATCAATTGAAAATTGGCACACAGATTTATAATAATGCCCTTAACAATCCCATGATAGCTTTATATATATATATATATACCGGGCGAGTCAAAAAAACTGCAATAATTAGATGGAAGCCATGTTGTAAGAACAAAAGTAATTTCGAACAAATAATATTAATTTCTAAATAGGTCATGGATTAAGCTTTCACATGGTGGAAGAATGGTGAAAATAAAGGCGTTGCAAAGATATCCTTATTTGAATATTATGGTATGAAAACAGTTCTGTCCAAATGAGCATGCCTCGTCAAACGAGTAATAATTTAAGTACCAATATTGGAGCGAATTTCTTGCCAACACCTCTTGAATAATAACACAAACCGATTACCTTGCTCCAGTGATCTGAAGGTTATCTCCTCTTAATCTTTTAATTTACATATGAAAAATTTAGATGGTCTTTTCAAGTGCAAAACGACATGTGTCTGTCTTAAAAGGGAGGGCTTATCAATCAGTCATTGTTCAAAATGTCTCAAGATGATATCACCAACGAGCAACATGCATGCCCTTATTACTGAGGTTTATTTTACAACCAAATCTCATGCATAAGTCGAACGGATATTCAGGGTTGCATTCCCTCAATCGCGTTTACCATGTGCATCCACCATCTAATAATAAATTCAAAAGAACAGGAACAGTCCATAACCTAAAATAGAGATCTGGAAGACCGCGAACGGCAAGAAGCAGGATAAACGTCGACCGTATTCCTCAGACATTGTCAAGGGATCCAGAAGTGAGCTTGCGAAGAAATCCCATGCCAAATGTGTCACAGTCCATGTTCAACCGAATATTGAATTTTCAGGGCCACCAAGCTCAAACGGCCCTTTTCAAGACAACCGAAAACAAAAGAGAAAAAGATAATGTCAGAATTGTGTCCTCCATAAATAAAACATATGCACGACAGTTGGACAGAACCGTTTTTATACCGTCCTATTCAAATAAGTGTATCTCTATGACGCCTTTATCAATTTTCCCCATTCTTTCACCATTTTAAAGGTCAATATATGATCTATTTAGAAATATACTTTTTATGTTCATGATATATCTTGGTCTTAAAATATGGCTTTCATTTAACTATTGCATTTTTTTTGACTCACTCGGTATATATGTATATATATTATGGCGTACTGGTTTTATGACTAAACTTCTAGATTTTGACACCTCCACTGACCAAGTTTCATCAAAATCTGATTTCTGATCTTTGAATTTAGTATATTGAAAAAGTGTCAACCAAAAGCATGTTATCAAATGTTTCAAAGAACCACCACACACCCCGACATACACACGAATCAGACCGACATAAGGCCTTTTCCGATTCAATCGGACAACCTAAAAATGACACGCTATCTCATTTTCCTCAAGAATGCAATTTGCTTGAAAAGTTTCAGTCAGATTGTAAGAGATATTTATTCTAGTAAAGGATTCTAGCTATAAATATCTGGTAACATGACAGATGTGGCTGTGGTTCAAAGATTATCCCTGAAGGTCATGCACTGAATGATATCATAAAGCTCTATGAGAGGCGTGTTACAGCATCTAGGAACTAACTTTATAACATTAAAGCCAATCCCCAAGATAATAAGACTACCTGAAATCGTTCCAAGATTTCATAATAACATCAATGCGCACAACCTGATATGACAAAGCAAGGTGTTAACGATCTCCTGAGAGGAAATTGAATTCAATTGGGCACCATTTGGGAAGACTTGCCTTTCCTGCCTTGGTCATGCCATCCTGGACCCTAAACATTCACCCTCGAGGTGCCCCATGCACAGAGACCACAATAGCACAGGGTGGGTCTGTTTAACTAGACATGACTTCCCCATTCCAAATCAATTATCAAAACTGGCATGCATGTGTCACCTTCAGACATCAAGCTCAAGCCATTCATGTGACTTGCAGCTAATTGGCCATGTACCCTCAATGGCATGGAAGTGAGCTTCATGTAAACATTGTGGTTTTTGAGTGATTGGTCACTAGCACATTCTCAAAACCTTACAATATGGTTCTATTTTGTTTTGGTATGTCTGCCTGTCTACCATTAGCAAATTGAGGCAAAATTGTTTAAATAGCCTGACTAACAGTGGCATAAAAAGTTATCAATTTAATTTCGGTATAAGTAGTTTTTAGTGTAACCTATACATGCAAAAATATCTAATGTTATGTTCCTAAAGGCAAAATGTTATTTTTCAATGGTTAACTGTGCACTGTTTATATTCATGAGTTGACTTTGGATGCATGCGATACATCTTGAGTCAGAAAGGTCACGTTTTAAAAACCAATATCACCAAAAAGCACCAGTGATGGTGAATACCAATAGCCATACGCAAACATCATAAACTGACGATGGATTGAAGACTGTAAAGTTCTTCAAATTTCTACGACCCTAATAAACAGCATGACAACCAATGGTATTGATCACTCAAAATTTAAGGCACCAAAATGAAGATTCAATCTGTATCATTTCAATTTTTATTTGGTGGTGACACAAAGCTCTAGGGCCATGGTGAACATCATAGTCAAGGCCTGTGGTTCTATGACTTCTTATGGTATGTCATTCAGTATCACAGACTCCCACAGGAGACAAATCAAGACTTGGACATCCATTCTTAGGTGGGTGTGGTACAAAGCTTTAGGACCCTAGTGAATGACATGGCCATCACCCCTCGTCTGACAAGCAGCTCCAAAGTTAGCCAGCAGAAAACACTCCCAAAGGGGGAAGATTCAAGACTTCTTATGGTCAGTATGGCACATAAGACGAAAAATGTCCTTCATCATTGGGTCTCATAACTTAGTCAGTCTGTGTAAAAGACCCCCCCCCCCCCCCCCCCCCGCATGGGAAGATTTCAGACTTTCAATTCAAATTTTAGTCTGGCGTGAACTCTCATAGTACAATCTTTTTAAATGTTCACATGTGATAAAAAAATTTAGAGTAAGGCCAAAAAAAAAATGGAACTCTGTCTCAGGTTCCTTAGGCCCAAAACCCTAAGTGCTTGCGTTGTTTTGGTTTTTTTAGTCAAAAAGGCTATGCGCACGCGGAAATCTTTTTTTATTAGGTTTTTAGGTCACTATTTTTTTTCCGCTTCGTGGCCGAATTTTTTCCTTTTTTTATCTCTCGATGTAAGAAAAAAATAAAAAAGCAAAAAAACTCACGAAAACCTCAAAAAAAAAAAGAAATGCGGTAAATTTTTTAACCTAATGCGCGCGGGAAGCTGAGAGAGAGTTTTTTTTTCTTTGGCCTAATCAAGTGGAGTGAGTATGGGGTGAATATATTTGTACCATTTTATTTTCTTATTCAGGTCTGTTTACTCATACTGGTATTTTTCTATTTTGTGATATGCTATGTTATTTGAGTTTTGGTTGTTGCTTTAAGAATGATACAACTATTTTACAATGCAGGTAATGGTATAGCCATCATGAATCCCAAGAACCTTGGCCACAATGAAACGTTTCTGAATTACAGAGCAGAAACCATTTCTGAAAACGAAGGGTTGGCAGGGCCCTTAACATTTATAGATCACATTTATGAAAATTGCATAAATGGTTGCAAACAATTTTCTTCAAATTTTTACTTAATATGAAACAAATCGTTAATAAGAAAATTCTCAGTGCAGTTATGTCTTCATGTGCATTTGATGAGTAAAACTATGTGAAAGACAGAGGGGGGGGGGGGAAATCTTGCTAATGTCAATCAAAGTCATGTCAAAATCTGAAGAAGCTGAAGGAAACCAAGTTGATGCAGAGTGTCAGAGATACGAACTCATGTGTGAAGATAAAATTCATAGGAATGCAAGGAAATTATCAATTTACCAAAGTGTTATTTACTAGAAAGGAGACAGAGATGTCGGTAAAGATGACAGATTTTTGTTTTTGATTGCATTTTCTATGGCAGGACATGAATCTGTCAAATCTGGTGACAATTCTAACACTGTATTCATCATATGGGAATTTATACTTTCTACAACGAATTATCACAATTTTCAATTTGCTCTAATATTTTGGTTGATAAAGGCGCAGGTTGATTTAACCTTAATGATTAACTGTAAGGTACACTAGATATTAGGCCTGCTGGGACTAAACCCAGGTACAAATTTTCATAACCAATAACAAGAATGGGAGTATAAAAATCCACGATGCAGTGGTTAACTGGAAAAAATGTTCTGAAGTACCTTAACCATAAATCAGTTGCACAAAAAGGTAAAATTTCAAGAGTTTTGATGATTTATCAGAAGATAACATATATTTTATGATGATAATTACATACTTACACTACTGACCAGTGTTTTGTTTACATCCTTACATTAAAATCAATCCATTAATCTAAAAGTTAGGGTACCTGGGTACCCAACCAAAAATTCAGTAGTGTACCTGGGCACTAAATTACCTTCGAAGAAAAGGCATAATACTAATAGATATATGTAGGCCTCAAACTCTTGTTATGAATGTATACCATTCACAGCCCAC
>JXSR01S003703.1:121266-136578 GCA_000969725.1 Ophiothrix spiculata
AACGTACACATATATCACAATTATTATTGTATCCCAAGTACCATTTTAAATTTTTGATAATGTTCTTTTTGAATCTGCAGTATAACAAACTACATCTTGGCCAACTTTACTGGAGGTCTGTGGTGGATGGTCACAATTTACTGTGGTATCGATAGTTTGGAATCACCGTTTTGAATCTGTGGATAGACCAGGCAATACGCTATGTTTTTATGCAAAGCGCAATTAAAGAGACATGTACAATTTCATCTACAAAATTTCATAGAATTTGTCACCTATTTTTGCACCAAGTTATTTCAATGGAATTGCAAAATGTATTTAACATCGTCACTGTACAAATAGATAATTTTTAAAATCTTATTTTTGTTTTTGTAATCTAATTAAAATTACTTACCTCTTTGGTCCACTCGTTCCATGCTGTTTGAGACCAAGGGTAGTGAGGGACTATGAGTTAACAAAATACAGGGTGGTTTCAACACAGAATATAACACAGAAACTGCATTACTTACCTTTTTGGTCCACTCGTTCCATGCTGTTTGAGACCAAGAGTAGTGAGGGACTCTGAGTGAACAAAATACAGGGTGGGTTCAACGCTGAACACGACGTAGTTCTCCCTGGGTTCTTCAAAGAAGATGAGTACTAAATCACCGCTAGTTATACTGGAATAAAAAAGACAATAGCTTGTTGGGTTCATAAAACATAAGTTGTGTTACCTTATTGGCAAAGATCACACATGTTACAAGATTTTGCCTTGCAAACAATGGATTAACCCATATCAACAAGTCTATACCAATACCAAGGAATTTAAAACAGGGAGCTGAGCAAGGTGTTTCAGAGTAGCTGTCGTTGCGGCAGACGACTAAGCTTTTGCAATTTTGAGTTTGTTGTAATGTAGCATGACACATTGGCACATTGCCACTATGGTCTGTCGCAAGAAAAGTTGAATTTATTCCAACTCAAAAAGACATTTTGTTGTGACCATCATGACAGAATAATGGA
This sequence comes from Ophiothrix spiculata, assembly GCA_000969725.1. Taxonomy (NCBI): domain Eukaryota; kingdom Metazoa; phylum Echinodermata; class Ophiuroidea; order Amphilepidida; family Ophiotrichidae; genus Ophiothrix; species Ophiothrix spiculata. The sequence continues at coordinate 122,263 of JXSR01S003703.1, forward strand.
TATGTTGGCTTGTCTTGCTTGCGGCAACATTTTTCTGAAGCGACAACTTCAAGTTTGCGCACTTTAAATTTTTGAAATTCACGTTGGTCGTACCATGACAGACACTCTGAAACTGCAGCTTGGTTGTACCTGTGGCTTTGTTCAAAAACAAGCTGGACAGGTTGCATAAATAAGGCTCACCACATGGACAAATCAATCTGTACATCACACATCTAGATGCATCGAGATTTTATGATCACAAGAGCGCATGTGATTGCATGTGAACGTATACGCATAGTTGCGTTATTCCCACTTACACACCCTAGCGTGTCAATACGTGTCACTGGAGGAAAGTCAGATTAACGTGTGAACACAATATGCACTCAAATGTACATGAATCTAGATGCATCTAGATTTGAAGCTCCAGCGTGGCGAGCTCCAATCTTGACTTGACACAAGTCAGATTGACGCGCAACTGTGTGAACACAATCTGCACTCATATGAACATAAATCTAGATGCATCTAGATTTGAAGCTCCGGCTGGCGGGGAGAGCTCCAATCTTGACTTAACATTCTGTGTGCAACTTAATTTTGGTATGCAAACCTTATCCATGTTTCCAGCTGCATCAATTGCAACTTGCTCTTGACTGGAAACACATATTTCCAGGACAAAGAGTCTTAACATGCATCCGTTATTGCTAGAGCTACAATAACAGGCCTTCCAATAAGGTTAACCCTATGGAGAAAATGAGTACCAGGCCCCTTTGAAAATGAAATGCACATGTCTTTTACAATACTCAAAAATTTAACGAAATCAAGATACAGTGAAACCTTCTAACACAAAATCTACAAAGCTGGGATATCAATTTTGTATTTTGCTCAAATCATTGTGCCGTCAGCTAACAGATTTTGTGTTTATGTGAATTAACTGTTAATTCAAAAGCTTGATACTTACTCCATGATGGAAATCTTTTCTGATTTGCTTCCATGACTGGTAATAGACCTGAGTTGAACCTGTACAGGACAGAAAAACATTTTAACATTCTCAAATATGCAACAACGTTATAGATTATACAGCAACGAACTAAACTCAGCACCATTATTTAAATAATAATTTTTAAATTAAGGCCACAGTTAACCCCGGCAGTTTGTTCAAAAACAGAATTTGATACCTTAACAAGTTATCTTTAGTTACAGGTAATAAAATATAACAGAAGCAATGCTTTCAGCAGTTAAGAGGAAACAAAAAATCATCTTCACATTTTTCGGTTCATCCTTCATGTAAGACATCATGAACTTAATCTATCGTGAAATATGTTGTTAACACATGTATTGATTATTTAGTGATAAGTCTTTTGAAGCAGTCTAGCTCATGAATATCTTACACGAAGGAAACACCCATTTTTTAATGAAAAAAGCCATGTGGCTGTTGTCGAGAAAACAAGGACTTAAATATGTTTCTTGAATTTTGTGCTGAGATTGCGTGTCTTGATGCACGGGCTTTTGCGCGGCAACAAATGTTGCGTGTGTGGGTGAGCGTGCTGTGTTATTATTCTTGCATAGGCACAATTTTTGAAATCCTACAATAGTATTGTCAAAATTGTAAATAAAAAATAACTACACATTGACATTTTGGTTTTCTATCAATATTTTTCAAAGGCAGGCTGCAAACATTTACTTATGTCCAAAACATAAACCTTGATTTGTCCATTATCATGGGGAGTTACTATAGGAATGTATTCCATTGAGTACTGTGAGTATGCTACTAGTACAGTTCAGTTCATATTTCATTTTCATAATCATCACATAATAACAAAGCATACTAGTTGTAACAGAATAAATGCAATGCACTTCAATCTTTGGAAAAAGCACAAACTCTACATTACGACAAGAGTGCATCGGTGACAGAATAAATTGGTGTAACTTACTAGTTGTTGCTTGAGTGTATTGCATTCTTGCTCCTTGGCTCGGAGTAGCACCCTCATTTTGTCTTGGGAAGTTGGGTCTGCTGTCTTCATGTCACTGCATAAAACATAACAAGAAGGCATTATCATCAATTTGATATGTTATCAATAAATCAAACTATTCTTCATGTTACGTGTATATCCCTTGCTGTTACAGTGATTAGTCAATTATAATTAACATGTTATCTGATAACACACAATTCCTGATAACAAATAGTACTTTTTTACATCAAATTGGGTTTACATATTGACAATTTTTTGTCCACATCATTTAAAAGATCCGGCACAAACGGTTTATGCAATATTACAAGATTGTGTTTGAAAATGGATTTCTGTTAAAGCAGTTTAAAATGAACAATCATGAGTAACTAAGGGCATCCGTATGCGTACTTTTCTCTGAACTTGTGTTGTCATGACGAAAATGTCCCAAATTCACACATATTTTCCTATGCTAATACATGCACAATTAAATTCGGGATCCAAAAATCAACAAATGACCAAAACACAAAAAGATGCAACTTTGTTCAAAATAGTTTGAAAGGTATCAATAATCAACAAAAAATGAACCCACTAATGCAAAAAATCAAAAGCTACGGGTGATACGGAGCTCCCTGTTTTTATGATCTTATAGTATTGCTTTAAGTCACAAATCTTGAATAAGACTACTAAAATGCATGCAGGTTATACTTAAGTCGCGTGAAGAAAACCTTTTCATTTTTACGCGTCTGGTGCGCCGAGGTTAAAGTTCAAACGCAACTCACGCGATACTCATGAGCTCGCGTGATTTGTCTGTTCTGTTGCTGTGTGACTTGATGATCAATTTGACTGGTTTGTTGTTCACGTACAGTGTGATTTGGTCCCACCCAGAATGAAAAGGTTTTTTTCAGATGACTTTAAATGACAAATGCTGCAATGTGGCAAGTTACTCAATTTACACATCTTCATTGTTCACCACGCTCTGAAATTTCCCCCCCCCCTGCTGCACCCTTGCGGATAACACTTTACCTGCAATAAAACAAATGCGACAAACTATGAGGGTGTCTTTTTTCAACATCTGCTATTTACTGAATGTACAAACCTTTCTGTTGTAACAGGCAGTTCAGCTGGACTGTCCTGCTTTCTTTGGAAGGCGTCTAGTCTCTTTTGCAGTTCTTGGCATTCAGTCTCCTTGCTCTCTAGCCTAGACTGAGTCTCTTTCTCAGCTTTTCTGGCTTCATGTAATGCACTGCTCATTTCAGAGTCCAAGTCCACTTTATCGGTCAACAGCTTTTCAATAGTATCTGAGATAAAACAAAGTTTAAAACATATCATAAGATGCATGTGTTCAGTCAAATCTTAATACAAGGACTAAACAAGGATTTGCATCCAAGATAAAAGCAGGCATCAAAACTGAAACCAGCTAGGATAACAAAATGGAATTATTGTAAGGAGTCATGTTTCGAATCCTGCTGGTGTGCCAAATGTTGAGTGTGCTTGAAATTACCCTGGACAAGGAACTAAGTAGTGCTAATTGTCTTGTGGAAACTCGTACAAAACTTGGGCAGCTGATCCGGGCAGTGATGGTGCATATGTGGGCTGATCAAGGTTCAGCATTCATAGATATGGCCGTAGAACCTGAAATGATGTTTGGTGTGAAATGGAGCTTACTTGACACAGTGGTCAGTGAACACCTGTAAAGTGTGCCAAGGCCACATGGAATTACAAATCAGGGAGGCATAGCGCACTATAAATTCCCTGTATTTATTTATAGTGAACTTTTCCAACCTGCCTTGCTACAGAAGTAATGTACCATCCTGATACAGATCCAGAATAGCTGAATGAAAAATCCTTATGGCACCAAAACTGGAACTCTAGCTAACAGGTATGCTTCACTACTCTTTGATGACACTGAGATGTATTACCTTTACTGCGACTCTGTTCTTCTACAAGCTTGGCTTCCCTAGCTCTCAACTCTTCAATCTGTCTGTCCTTCTCCAGTGCAACCCTATTGATGGCTTCATTGAAGGACTGCTGCCTCTCTGCAGTCTCCACGGCTTTCCTGCTGTCCAGACTGGCAGCGGAATCCGATGATCTCTTCATCACTTCTTCCATTTCCTGAGCATGGACCTCATTGGCAGCACCTAATGTTGGGATGATAGTGACATTTTATATCTCAGTATATCTTCTATTGTCAATAACTTTTAAAAATATTTTCTTATCATAACCACAGGTATAAAATACAAAGGGAATTCCAAACAACCTATAACATCACATAAAGAGCTGCACCACCACCATAAAGCTCTATTTGGTGCATTAGTACACATCAGTTGCCAATAACTGCAACTAAAATCCCATTCTGTCACCTTAACTGTAAGAACTCATTTTTCCACATCCAACCAAACACTTGAACTAATTACCACAATATATCATCATTTCTCTAACCATACAGACGTTTCAAAATTTTGAACTGTCCATTTTAAATCCGTGGTTGTAACAAGCTTGTTACCTCTAAATTTAAAATAGTTTTAATTTTGTTACCTATAAATTTAAACTAATTTTTATTTTAATGTTTAAAAACATTCAATAGCCATCATGCAATAGATGTTTACTCTGAAATGCAGCGGTATCTTAAATTATCTTCATTTCTTTGGCCAAAGTATTGATTGTTTTCCCTCCTTGGTTGGAATAACACATGAGAATTTGCAATCAAGTCAAATTTGTACAGAATACTTTGAAAGCAGGTCTGGTTGTCATAATGGGCCAACTGAATAAACAAGAATTTGAATCAAAATACCAAATGAAGTTGTTTAAGGTCAAACTGGAATTCTAATGCTGGTCTCCATATTCCAATGAGTAGAGTTCCTGCTTAAGGCATATGATGTGCCATTGGAGCAGGAGTTTGAAAATTGGTACAAAAGAGTTTTGAAAGTGTACGAGAAGATTTTTTTCTTGCTAATTAAGCCAATTTTCAACCTCGGCTATTGATTTTGCGCAATCACCTTGAACTTTAACTTTGAATGAAATTGCTCATTTTGGTTATTTCATATGTGACAAATTATTCATTTGTTTGACAAATTTAATGACAGTTTCTCCACAAAATTGTTTTGTCGTATGTAATGTTCTGATTCAGCCATCAAATCTAACTTGGAATTTATATTTATCTGAAGAAAAAAAAAGCTTTTTACCAACATTTCCTTACTCATCCACAGTCATGGAAAAAGAATTGGCACATCAGCTGTTATATTTGTTACTTGTGCTTTCTGACTCATGGCTATAATGCTTACCCAATGCATCTGCCACAGCAATATTCCTCTCCCTGTCTAATTCATCTCTCAGTCTCTGCATCCCTTCCCTATGCTGCTTACGCTCATCTTCAATTAGAGCTAACGTTGAACTCTGTTTGTCAGTGATAAATGATTCCTCCATATGGCTAACTTTCATGCTCTGCTCTTCCAAAGCTTTCTTATGCTGAGCCCTCAAGACAGCAATGTCGTCTTTTAAATTATCTACCTCTATCTGATTGTCATCCATCAGTTTAGTAATAGCTGCTGTATGTTCTTCTTTGACTTGACATAACTGATCTTGTAATTGTGCTATTTCTTTCTTCAATGCCTTCACTTCCATGATCCTTTCTTCCTCCATTTTACTCTTCATATCCTCACAAGCTGCATCAACCTTCATCTGATGAGTTTTCTGGAACTCCGACAATTCGCTCAGCTGCGTTTCCTGTAACCTCTTTTCACTTTTCTCCATCTTTTCTTTGTGTTTCTCTTCAAGTTCCATTTTAATTCTACTGACAGCTTCATTTTTCTCAGCTGTTAATCTCTCTTCCAAATCTTTGAGTTCCTTCTCTGATGATCTTTTCAAATCTTCCAGCACTCTTGACTTTTCTTGATTATCAGTTTCTAAGTCTGATAACTCCATCGCAAGCTCCATTCTCAAAGCTGATATTGCTTCCTCTTGTTCGGACTCCATTTTGGATTTGATATCCTCCACCTCTTTGGTGCTACTCTCTCGAATGGTATCCACTTCAATCGCTTTCAACTTAAGAGCCTCTTGATTTTGACCAAGTTCTACTTTAGTTTGCTCTACAGTTTTAGTAAGATCCTGATATTTGCAATCAAATGTTTCAATTTCTTTGGCATGTTCAGCTTTTAACTCATCAAGTTTCTCCCTCATCACTAGTTCCTTATCTTTCTCCAAACAAGATTGCACAATTTCACTTATCCTTCTGTAATCTCCCATTAATGACTTCATACCGTCGCTAAACTGATTCTTTTCAACACCAAATATATTCCGCAATTCTATGCACCTTTCTTTCAAAACTGGAAGTTCGCATTTCACACACTTCTCTAAATTCCCTACAAGTTGTTTGGATTTCTCCAACTCAAAACTAGTTCTCTGTTTATCCTCTAAAGCATTCTGTAAAGCTTCACCTTTATCAGATAACTCATCTTTCATGAGCCTCGATGCTTCTTGGAGTTCCACTACTTTTAACTCGGTTTCCTGAAGCGATTGTTTAAGCTTATTCAATTCTTCTACTGATGGATGTTCACCTAATACAGGACTTGTTCTATAAGATTCCGGGTTGCTAGCAAACGCAAATCGCTCGCTAGCTGGACTAGTAACAGCTGAATAAAAATTGCCATCAGGACCTGACACCAGTGAAGCACCCCCCACAGACACAGGAGATATCACACCCCCTGCTCCACCAGCTAACAAAGATGCAAATGGTGTTTCTCCTCTCGCAGATATTTCCAGATCTACACCATCTGGAGTAGTTGGTGCGGATACAAAACTTTCCAGTTGTCGAGGTTCATTCAGTGACCTCATAACAAGTTCATCAGGTCTAACAGCACTTGAACTGGACCCCTCTAATTGCGTGGGTGTTCCGGAACCTTCCATGCTTGTGGGAGTGTCAGCATCGTCTCCTTGCATCTCGTCAACTTTGCTTACAACAACACCATTTTCTGTGGGTGGTATAAGTTCAATATTGGAGGTTTCTAAGCTGATTGTTTCTGTTTTAACATCTCTATGCCTGCTGTTTTCAATCACTACAATGTCCGTATCACCCATTTCTTTTGACACCATAACCAAACTTTGAGTTTGTGTTTCGATATCAGTCCAATTCTTATCCAAGGCATCATCTTTGGAGATAATGAAATCCTCAACGTGCGGGATTCTGCAAAATGAAATAAAAGTAAAAATAAGTTGTAATATATTGCATAAGCATACATGTTTCCTTGATTAATGAAAGTGATCTAAGAACAGACAGGCCTCTGCTGCATTTCAACAAACCATGGTAGTACTGAATCAACAATCGACCCTGCCCTCTAACTTTCATGTCCGTACACCAAGGTTTACCCCATTTGACCTCCTTTGACCTTTAATGACCCCTGATGAACTTTGATCCACTAACCAATACAAACTCGGTCTTTGGCCTGTCAAGGCGCACCCACCCACCAAGTTTCAGGAATGTGCGACCCTTGGTCTCTGAGAAAATGTAGGTTAACATTTTCATCATGGACACATGGACATATGGACGCTTAGACACACGGGGACACACGAACAGAGCTCATTTTATAGGCCCCATCCCGAACTTGATCGGCAGGGACAATAACTCAATGAAGAGTACTGCAACTCACATGTTAAGGCGATTTTCATTTAGAAGATCAAGCTTTGAATCTGACAAGTGAATAAGGTTTGTTTGTGTTGTTTTTGAATGGTTGCTTTACTAATGATCATTAACCCATCTCTGATATAAATATATGATTAAACTTGTGATCAATTTTCAAAGATGGTCAAAAGTGGTTGATTTTAGTTTTTAACACTTTTTAAAATCATTGTTGTGTACAAAATTTCATAAAAGATACTCTTAATACAATTTCAATTCATACACTCCGTGTGTCACCTAGCCAATCAAAACACAAGAATATAAAGTACACGGAGTGCAGTGAAACTCCACAATGCACTGCGCTTGTTGCATTCCGGTTTGCATGGTGGGCGTTTAGTGCGTATGTATGTTTCATTGTTTATGTCGGGTGATGATTTATTTAGTTTAGAGAAGTTTTGGATTTTGATGGTCATATTTAAGGTGTAGGGTCCGCTTTTATCTTGTGTATAATTTTCTTTTTAAGTGATTGACCTTGACCTCTAAAATGTATTTTATGAGCTTCCCCCTCATGTCCCTTCTTGGTTACTCTTCAGAGGCAAAGAAAGTATGCAACCCTGGGGATGAGGCTGTTATGTAAATACATAAGAAATAGAAAATAGGTATATCAATTAACTTAACATTTTCTGGTATATCTTCAAAAAATATAAAGAATTTGGAGGTGAAATTTTGGATTTACAATCAGAAAAATATGGGCTTTCATTTGACATCAAACAATGCAATACTTTTGGTGGAGTCCCTGGGGATGATAATGTGATCTGAACCTACATCTTTAAAGGCCTTATTTCTTTTCACAAAAGATACAGTAATATTTTTCTGTCATGTATAAATTAGATTTAAAAAAATTGTATTCCATTATGCTCGTAAAATGAGACAAAATCAATGCACTTGCGGTAAATTTGGTTGCTGTCCAATGCACTCGGCCCCTATGGGTCTCGTGAATTGGACGCAACAAAATTGACTATACGTGCATTGATTTTGTCTCATTTCACTCGCTTATGAAATGCGCATTTATTAATCTATAAATAACACACCTTGGCTTACTTTGAAGAACACATACATTGGATTCATTAAATCTTCAATTTTAGCATTTGTAGCAAATGACTATATCCTTTGGGGATTCAAAATTGTCACACACAGCTATGACACTGCCAACCAGATCATTTGTTTAACTTATGTCTGTGTGTTTATTTTCTTTGGATCAGTGCTAAAGTACATTGTCATTGAAATTGCCACAATGGGTAAAGACTTGCAAGTTATTTTTTCATTAACTTGTGAGGAGTCCTAACAATCAAAATGATTAGCTTATTGTTACACATTTTCTGTTTTACTGAAGTAATACACTTTAAAATTCTGATATAGTGTACATCACTTTTTGTTCTGAAACATGTTCTATATCACAAAACCAACAGGTCTACTTTTCTGAACTGATGGCACAATTAAAACTATCCGTTTTTAATCCGAAGAGATAATAATTTGTTAAATCTTTCAAGCTGTACAAAATGGACAGCACATGAGGGGAACTGAGAAAATGCGCACTATACTAGAATTTTAGAGAAGGTAAAGAATGCACACATTTATGCTGAAGGCTGTAAATCAAGCAACATGTACATTGGAGTCAAAAGTTCATTTGCTTAAAACTGCTTTCTTTTTTTGTTTTTCAGGACAAATGAAGGGGTAGATGGGGAACAGGTCATCCCATCCTTAGGTACATAAATCTCTCAGAAGCACAGACTTTTAAAGTGCCTTGATGATCTATAAATCAGTCAACTTAATGCTACTTAGGCCTTGTTTAGCATGTCCCCAACTAAATGTGTTAGGAGTGTAGGCCAAAACAGAATGCAACAGCATATTTTACCACCCAGGCTACATTTTCATTTTTCCAGTTTTCCTCAAATACAGCCATTTCAATATTCTTATGCATTTGAAAAGGACATATTTTTATGTAAAAAGCACAATTGTGTACTCTGAACTATTTTGCCTACCAAATACTCAAAAAAACCCATACAAGGTGGCTGTTCATTTACATCACTTAATATTGGTCATCAAATTCTGAAATAACAAAACCAAGTAAAAAGAGACACATGTAAATTTAAGCAATTCATGACTTACTCAAGTGAAGATGCTAATTCCGGTAGTTGTCGTTTCAACAACTCAATATCACCCATAGTTACATGTGGTAGCTTGTTATCAAATGCACCAGGAGGTTGGGTCTGGAATGAAAAATGAAAGGTTTTACTTTCTTTGAGTAGCAATTGATTTGAAAAACATTAAGATCAATTCATGTCTTTCAAGGATGAGTACAAGTGTTATACATACACAATGGAAGTTGTCTAAAACCAAGTTTTGAAATAAGAAAATTACTTAAAAGTGAAATTTTTATAGATGCAGTCATCGACAACAAGGCCGAATCCAGCTTGGCCCAAAACCAACGTTCGCTCTCTGTGCTGCTGACTGACAATGCAGGTAAACAATCAATGTTTCAATTGCTGATCGGACAATGCCAGTCAGAAAATGTATGCTAATTCATATTAGTACATTTCAAATAGAACAGTATTTGCAGAAACAGAAACTTCTGTTATTATTTAGTTAATTTAGTCAACAATTGGAAGAAATAAAAAAAAAACAATGATAGAAAAGACATCACATATGGTCCTGAAAACTTGTGTAAATGTTAATATATTTAATCGGTGGAAATTTCTCATACACATGTTACGTCCGTATATTCTCATTTTATATAGATAAAATGCATCTCTAACAATAATTGGTCTGTCTGCACGGAGTGCAGATGGAGATCAATCTGCATCGCAATAACCCACTTTGCACCTAGATTGCATCTGTTAATGCGGAATCTGGATCTGCTCCTGCGGTGCTTTTTGCATAAATGGAGATGTGGATCTTAGATCAAAATCAGAAAGCTGTGGATTGATGTAGATCTTTGTTCTGTATTGATAAATAAGCCCAATAATGGATTATAAACATAATGAATGACTTACTGCAAACATTGGAGGAAAGTCTCCCAGCCCTGGGAACAATGTATGTAGGAAGTGTCTATCGATACTGGTGGCAAAGGCCTTGCGTCTGGTCACCTCCTCTTGGTGAGAACTGATTGATAAGCCACTCACCTGACCTGCCCACTGATAGATTGGGAGAAAATTGGGAGAAAAAAGAAATTGGATCAGCATTGTTAAAAGAGAAAGATGACTATTGTATCGCCCTAAGAAACGTCCAAGGGTATTTTGCATTCTTTCAAAAAAGAAGCAGATTTTGAACGTTAAAATTTAAGTTATATGTAAGCTTAATAACTATGGCAAAATGACTGATTATGACAACAAAAACCAGAAACTTCTGGAATCACACTTTTCTTTCAAATGTTTCTACCAATATATGCAAGTATGGAAAGCTTATCAGTTCAAAGGAATATCTTTTGATATGTTTTAACATTTTTATTGGAAGTTATAGGGGGAATTCATACATGGAACAGCATTTATAATAGACAATACACATTAACACAAAATGTAAATAGCACATTTAATTGTACTTTCTATCATGTTTTGAATACTATAGGAAAAATAATATTCTGGTCACAAAAGTAGCTTCTTTTCATCTTCATGTGCCTCTTGCAATGAGCTTTAGGTCTGTATGCACAAAACAGAACTAAAGTAAGTCCTGGACTAGGTGAAATAGATTCCTTAAAAATAATTCATTTTTTTGGAATCTATGCTGAATTTTCTATAAATTGACAATTTGTCTGTTTTAGAACATTTGCATTTTTTCAGCAAGAACAAAACTGGGTTAGTCTGGAACTAACTTAGTTAGTCCAGGACTAAACCATTTTTTGTTCTAAAATAATTATAAAGTTCTAAAACAGACGAATGAATCAAATAATAAAAGTTTCAGTTGAAATCTTTAAACAAGAACATACATTATCACTAGATTTCTCTCAAAATATGATTTTTCTAAATTATAAATTTCACTTAGAGTCAGGGACTTACTTTAGTCCTGTTTTGTGCATACATACCTTATAGCCCTGTTTTGTGCATACAGATCTTAGAGTGCAAACACATGTTTTTGCTACTTGAAATTGTACTGAACAGTTATTGCGTGAAATGAAGGTCGATTTGAAAGGTTGAATATCAACACATGACACAATGAGCTGCGTGTCACAATGTAAAGGACATGGAAATGTTCACTGTTGGTTTCAACTTTCCATACATTTTTAAATAGAATTAAGGACATATGGTCGGTGTTAATTCACAGGTAAAGGTAAAGGGGACGATGGCAGGTATTTCACAGGTTGGAGTAAGTTCTCTATCGAACGTGATCAGGCCAGACTCCACACTTTGTAATATTGCAGTGAGGGGATCGCAACAACTAGTTAAATATGTTACCTCCCCAGTGTGAGCACATTAGAGTAACTATCTTGCTCAAGGACATTACACACGCCTATCACATGAGTCAAACTCACGACACTTAATGCCTGAGTCCGGGTCTTATCGCTTAGTTGGGCAAGTCAACAACTAAAACGTATACGCCTATAAAGTATACATTTACAGAAGTGGATCTACATGCTGAACATATTGGTGATATTAGTTTTTGACCAAATTATATTATTTTAATCAGGGCCAAAATATGTATTTTGGTGCCAACAATTTTGGAAAGCCTAACTAAAATTTGCTTTTTGAAAAAATTATAACTATTTTACTTTTTAAAATCTAAAGAAACAATGTCTATGACCAGGTTTCTCACATCTTTATATGAGTTGTAATTGCCAAAAATAGATTTAAATGGTCATTTTTATACTAAATTCTCAACTTTCAGAGTGCAATTTGGTTACAAACTATATCATGTTCAGCATGTAAATCCACCTCTTGAACTCTGATCTTCCGCTTCTATCCAAACGTCGTGATATTGCTACTCTGTGCCATATTTTTAAGATCTTTCACAATCTAGGTGCCTCTCAAAATCCATTCCAACCTCACTCCCGTCCTGGTCTACGTCATCTGAACTCATTTGCTGTGAACATTCCTTTCCGTCGTTGTCTCTTTCTCAGAGATCCTTCTACTCTTATGCTCCATCACTTTGGAACTACTTACCTGAAACCATTGTTCAGTCCGCAACCATTCAAGCCTTCAAATTGGCTGTTCAGGACCATCTTCTCTAGGTTTTATTTTTTTTTAGTCTTGGCATGTTTCATCTTTTTTTTTTCCTTGCGTAATTTTTTAAGGGCATCCCTTTGATTTATTGTTCTTCAATGTTGGGTTTTGCCTGGTGTTTTCACCAAATGTTATAAATAAATAAATAAAAATAGAAATGTACACTTTTACAGGGTTGAAGTTTCAGTGCTTCTTACCATTATGTTGTTTCTTATGGAACCCAAGCAAAAGAATCCCATGTATTTGTCATTATTTTTTTCATGAGACCATTGGCGAATAGAAAATAAATAGTAACAATATATACCTTTCTAATTTACAATGGTGATAATCAAAAAAATCATTGCAGTAATTGCCTTTCAACCATAACAACATTGAAAAAATTCAGTACTTTGATACCATACATAAATTTACCTCTAGAAATTTTTCATCAAACTGCTTTCGTCTGTAAACTTCAACTACTGCAGACACATACAATTCTGGGGCTGCACACACTTGTCTTACTATCTCTAGTCTCTTACGAAGTCTCTTGAGGTTTTCATGATAGACTACCATTTTGCCATGTACACCACTTATTTGTTGTTCTACATACATTATCCACCTGAAATACAAACAAAGGCCACATTTGTATCAAAATTGTGAAACCGGTAAATCTGGAGTGGGCCACTCCTAAAAAATACCAATTCTGAAGGAAAAAAAATGGAACCCATGCACAAACATACAAAATTGGTTATAACTGATAAATGTAATTAAATTTTGATAATTTACTATTACTACATATAGTCATTTAGGTATTATTTATGTAAACTGCCAGGCCCTGGTAAACTGGTAAATGATTTAGGAGATTTGACACCACAGAATTTGTATACTGTATAAACTGACAGGCCATAGTACACTGTAAATGGTATAGGATATTTGACACCTCATAATTTATATACTGTATAAACTGACAGGCCCTGGTACACTGGTAAATGGTATAGGAGACTTGACACCACAGAATTTCTATACTGAGCATAATTTATATCTTGTAAAAGCCACTGCAAACATTGCATGATAATTTTAAGCTTACATGTTTTTGAATCTCTTCCTGCGCTAGGATCACCTACCGCAACGTAGAGGAAGGGAGAAATATTTCAGATATTGGTCACCAAACACTTTTTGATCACACCATTATTGATCACATGGCACAGAATAATAGAGATGACACCGAGTTCAAAACATGGCCCCTATTAGTGTAACTTGTAAGTGTAACGTAATATGTGGACAAAAACTAGGACACACGATGAAGAATGCTCCATACGTTGTACCCGATTAAGCAAGGTCAGAAATTGGATGCAAATCCATTCCCTTAAAGATTCACACAAATTTTCAATCATGAGAATCCATTTATAGTCAGGTAGATTTCATCCAAATTATAGCATAAGTGTCACGTTGGGTATATATGCAATTTTTTTGACGAAATTGGTAGTTTAGAGTAGGAGTGGGCTATAAATGGGTGATTTTTCAGTTTGCCTTGTCAACAGTTTTTTTGGATTGCGCTTGACCTATCTCAACTTGAAATGACAAAATT
>JXSR01S003703.1:174337-200917 GCA_000969725.1 Ophiothrix spiculata
TAATATTATTGTATATATATGTTTGCGCATAAAGGCGTTAAGTTAAATAGAAAATATTTTAATTTTGGCTGAGCAGCGCGAAAGAAAAATTAATGACAATTCATATTTTGGGACTGTCTCTAATTGTAATGATAAGCTTACCAAACTTATTTGCAAAACGTTCTCCGTGCACCCAAACCAAGATACAAAGTCATTATGTCGATAGCATAACTATAAGATACTATTGGGCAACAGCAGAATTCCCTGCAATATTTCCAATAAATCTACGTGGTTGATGAAATTCCCTGATGATTCAGCTGGTCATTCCGTTCTTGACGAAGCAAAGTTCGTCGCCATATTTTACTGTTTTGATTTAGCCTTTTTAAAGTCTCATATTCTTTTCCGTTATTTATGCGACTTGTCGATGTAAATCACATCGCATTGTACCTAAAAGCCTTGAAACAAGACTAATCTTATTGATTTCTCATAACAAGGACAAAGTTCCCTGTGCTGTATGCATTCCTGTACATACAAAATTGCGATGTCGCCCAGCGCTTAAAAATAATAAAGCAGCGGATTTACAGAAAGCTGGAAAAGAAAAGGTGATTTTAAACTTTAGATTTTTGCAAAATGTATTTATCTTGTGATATTAGGAACAAAGTCAAAGCCTTATTGATATATCTACTTAAAGTAAATGTCTATTTGGAAAATGTCTTAGTTAGTGTATTGTAAAAAGAGGCGAAAAACTGTCACGGCTGGGCTGTGTCGTCTGCTGAGTCTTGTCACTTGTGTGCATATGTGTAGAGTTATAGTATTTTTAATAATTAAATTTCTCCGTTCGCGGTTTTTTTGGAGAACGACGCTTGTTGTTACGGTGGTTTGCGTGAAAGTCGCACGTATTTACAGCGTGTGATTGGCATAATTCCAGTGCTTGTGAAGCGCGGACGATCGCGCGCGTTACGCTCGACTTAAACAATGCAGTACGCAGGGAAATTTAATAAATGAAAACACTATAAAGCTTACAATTTTAGAGAACGACGCTTGTTGCTACCCCTGGAAAAAATCGAGTATACAAAATAGTACAACATTCCTAAGGTGCACATTTGGAACATCATTTAAGCCTTAGGCTTAGCCTTTAATATATTGTTGTACTATTTTTGTACTCAATTTTGTCCAGGCCAGTGTTTGCGTGAAACTTAGTCAACTCGTTTTTGCACGTATTACAGCGCATGATTGGTCTAATTCCAGTGCTTGTGAAGTGCCGATGATTGCGCTCGAGTTGCACGATGCAGTTTGCATTGCCTGGCATTGGCCATACCCATGAAGCATGACCATGCATGGATGATCATGGGCCATGGCAATGCCAATGCCATGATTGCTTTCGGAAGTTTTTCTGCGGCAGGGTTTTTGGAGAACGACGCTTTAATTGTTGCTAGGCAAGCTCAAATGGGGGAAAGCGGACCTACGGCAACAGTGACCGTATGTCAAAATACGTCATCTACTCTAGCTAGGACCAGAGACAGAGTGCATAGTCACTATACCTTCAAAATAGGCATGTCCATCAAATTTTACAAACTTTTAAAAACATTTGGAATGTCTTTCATTGGAAAGATCATCAAATTTCCTAAGTTTAAAATGAGGGGTCAACCAATGTTCAAAATTAAGAAAGTTACAGCGAAAAATGTGTTGTTTGAAATGACAGAAAAAAATTACCCTCTAGTGTGGCAACACTGTACTGGGACTTGGAGCCCAATTGGGTGATTTAAATTTTTAGGAAAAAATTAACTTGTTTTGATTTTTATGACTCTAAATTGAGCTAATAATATGCAAAATAGAATGTAAAATGGCACTTGAAAATTTTCAAGACAATTTAAAATCAATTTCTATACCAATTATAGCAATAAATGTTGCCAGTTTTGTCACCCAATTTTAAACCCACCCAAGCTCAATTGAAGAAAAACACAAAATTTGGTTGGAGCTTTTTCGTCGAGAGTTGTAATTTTTTTTCAATTGGCAATGTCACCATTGACATTGTAAAGCTGATATTGAATGGCTACAATCCAACATTAGAGGCTAAGATCTCTGAAGAAAGTGTTGTTTTGAAATGTTTATTTCAAGTTTTTGCTGTTGAATTCGGAAGCATAAACTTTACAAAAAGTGACTCATATTTGCCCTCAAATTTCACTTTTTTAACTTTGACAATACAGCAAACAAATATAGTAGAGAAGTAAATTACTTTCTACACTACAATAATCATGTGAAAGTAGTAACCTCGGTGATTGCAAAACTAAGAAATTTTGACTTGAATTGTCCATGTCACATTTGGGCTGTTATATTGTAAAATTAGCAGGTGTACACACTTGCAAATGGATGCCAACTTTTTCACCTCACTAGCCAATGGGGCTTCTTACAAAAGTATATCATCTCTCTAGGATCAGAGATAGGCATGTTCATAAAAATTTAAAAATCATTTTGTTGAGTTAGATGGAGAGATATTCTAATTCCCTCCAAAAATGAGTGGTCAACCCTCTGAAGAAATGGTGATGTTGTTGGTGAAAAACGGGTCCTTAAATATCCTCAAATTTGGCAAAAATTTCGGACCCTGGGCTGGCATTGCAATTGACTGTGTACTGTTCTGTGTCAAGACCCATTTGTTCACCACGAAGGAACATTTTACAAAAAAGCGCTTCCATTTCATGAAATTTGGCTGTTACTATCAGATATGTTATGTATCAAGGATTTGAGACCCACATTTTTTACTCAAAACTATTAACATTTAGTAGGCGTGTCCATCAAATTTTAAACACTTTTAAATAAATTTGGAATGTCTTTCATTGGAAAGATCATCAAATTTCCTAAATGAGGGGTTAACCATAATCTAACGTTCAAAACTAAGAAAGTTATGTACAGCAAAAAATGTGTTGTTTGAAATGACAGGAAAAAGTTACCCTCTAGCATGGCCATCGTTGTCTGGTGGAGCTTTTTCGTCGAGAGTTTTTTTCAAACGGCAATGTCACCATTGTCATTTGTATTAAGATGATATAGACCTTTTCAAAACACGACTATCCGAGAATTTCCGAAGCTGATTTTACACTTTCCGGCAATTGCCGAAAGAAAAGTGACTCTTCAACACAATAACCAGAATGTTAGGTTCGCGTTCTCGTTAATTGGTTGCGTACGAATTCGAACTTGGAATTAGCGTCAGCACTACAGAGTCACTTTCAATTTGATCGCCCTGATGCAACTTCAAATCGTAAGCTTAATCAGCGCAGATCAGCCGATTTCAAATGGAAATTTCACTCTTTATGTCGGTGAGCTTATGGTACCATCGGCGAAAAGTTGTTCAGAATGAGTGTATCTAATATTGTATGGGTCTGGTTCTATTTATTTTTCACTTGTATTGCACTGAAATGCGGGTGATTTTTCGGACTTTTTTTGTTGACAATTGTTGACAAAATCGTGCATACTAATGAGCTTGTACGTGATTGGTTAAAAAAATGGCCATGTGATCAATGTTCCGGAGATTTCCGAATGGATTTTGAAAAGGTCTATTGAATGGCTACAATCTAACATTAGAGGCTAAGATCTCTGAAGAAAGTGTTGTTTTGAAATGTTTTATTTCAAGTTTTTGCTGTTGAATTCAGAAGCCTAAACTTCACAAAAAATGGCAAACAATTGCCATCAAAATTCACTTTTTTAACTTTGACAATACAGCAAACAAATACAGTAGAGAAGTAAATTAGTTTCTAAACTACAATAATCATGTGAAAGTAGTAACCTCGGTGGTTGCAAAACTAAGACATTTTGATTTGAATTGGACATGTCACATTTGGGCTGTAATTAATATAAAATTAGCTTGTGTAAGCACTTGCAAATTGATGCCAACTTTTTCAGAAAAAAGCATCCTCATTACACTAGCCAATGGGGCTTCTTACATTTAGGCATTAAAAATCAACTTTTTCTGATTGGCCACAGTTTTTTGCAAAAGAGCGAGCCCTCTAGAGGCCAATTTGAGCCCACCACTACCAGAGAGCTCATCTAGATGCTGAAAAGGCTTTGATGAGAATAAGCGTAGAAGTAGAAGTACGTCATTCGCAGCAAATTTAGGCATAGTTCTTAAAAATTTAAAAATCATTTGTTTTCATCGTCACAAAATGATGTTAGATGGAAAGTCTGATATTTTAATTCCCTTCAAAATGAGGGGTCAACCATCTGAAACTGTGAAAAAACAGTGGTGAAGTTGTGGGAGAAAAACGGGTCCTGCTCCTGAAATTTCCCCAAATTTGCCCAAAAATTGTGACCCTGGCAGTCCTCCCTTGAGAAAATTGAGTACAATTCTAGTACAAGATTGGAATGTGCACATTTGGAACATCAATGTCATCATTCGAGTACCGTACACTTTAAGTACAATTCTAGTACATAATTAAAATGTGTACTAGAATTGTACTTAAAGTGTCCTCGACCTCGAATGATGTTCCAAATTACAAATATGTGCACATTCCAAACTTGTACTTGATTTGTACTAGCATTGTACTCGATTTCAACCAGAGCTGGTATCTGCCATTGACTGTGTACTGTGGCTGTTCTATGACTGTAAAGACCCATTTTTTCACCACGAAGGAGCATTTTACAAAGATACAAAGAAGCACTTCCATTTGATGAAATTTGGCTTTTACTATCAGATGTTATGTATCAAGGATTTGAGACCCACATTTTTTACTGAAAACTATTCACATTTACTAGGGCTAGGCAAATTAGGGATTAAAAATCAACTTCTGATTTTCCCACAATTTTTTGCAAAAGGGTTAGCCCTCTATTTATTGTTTGTAGTGATTACGCAGTCGTCTCCATAACGCGAGCATAGTTTTCAAGGTGAAAACGATCCGCGTCTACCGGGGGGGGGGGGGGTTCTTTAAAAAAAATTGTACGGGGATGCTCAAAGTAGATTTCAGAATTTTGACCATCTCTATACCTCAAAAAGCGTGATTTTGAGACCCATCTCTATACCATTTTTCTAGAAAAAGCACCCAATTTAGGGCACATTGGGTGCTTTCTTTGCAAAATTTTCCATTGAGTCTGTGACGAAAACCCACCCATCAATATACCAAAAATTACAAAAATGCACCCCAAAACCTTTGAGCACCCACGTATACCATTTGTCAGTAAGAACCCCAAAAAAACCCAGGGCCAAAAATAACCTTAAGTTACAGGCAATAAGGCAATTTGCCATGGGTGCACATGTAACAGGTATGTAATGCCTTGGTGCCCTTTTAAAATTGGCTAAAATTGCCTGCCCGCCCTAAAACCTTATTTTGAGCCCTGAATCCTGAAGAATTTTATATTGACTGATTAATTTGAGGAGCATGTGTGGCCAAGTGGATATCTAATGTCCATCTAATATAATTGTGATTTCGAGCCTCGCTCGTGTCAGTGTGTTGTGTTCTTGGGCAAGGCACTTAATCCTCATTGCCTGTGGTAGGGTTGGGTTGGATGTTTGTAAAAGTGTATCAGTGTGGCAATATTGGCGCTGATTTGGCTGCAGCCTACTCAAATTGAATTGTGTTTGTTTAAATAATAATGTAAAAATTCTAGCAATTTGACCTGCGGGTCACGATTAAAGTTTGAAATAAACCGTATTCTTATTATTAGATTAATCATTATTTTCAGATTTCTGGGTGTATGTGAGGCAAAATGCCTGTAAGGTCAACCACTAAAGATGAAGGAGGGTCTCTGGAAATGGTAAGTTTGTGAAAATTACACTTTATAGTCAATTATATACTGTATTAATAAATTTAAGCGTGTTAACTGATACCCTATGCCATTATTTCAAATAGTTTCAACCATCTTGAGAAAAACATGTAAATAGTTCTTTTGATAAGACTATTTACAGGTTTTAAAAGACTATTTACAGGTTTTGAAAGACTTACAGGTTTTCTGCGTAATTTATAGCCGCGTCACTTTCACGTATGGACTTATGCGCGCAACAAACTTAGACGCGCAAGCCAATACGCACATTAACCTATTGCTTGCATTCATGGTTATAGCATTTTGTTCGTGTTTTTAAAAAAAATAAGATTAATTAAATTAGGCCATCGGGCATGTAAAAATTATGTACAATTTATTAATACAGTATATGAAACAAATATATACTGACATTTTCAGATCTCTGGATTAAAACTAGGTAATTACATATTGGGTGCAAATTTTTGTCAGTTAATAAAGGAATTTCAAGAACACATGTATCTATCTTTGATCCTATAGGACCTTTCACATTGAAAGTGATCTCCATATATATTGCATAAGAACATATAGTCATGACAAATACAGGCACAAATATTTATTTTTCGGACAAAAAATATGGACATGGCCTATTTTGAATCTGTTTGATCCAAAATTTACAAAATTTGTCTTCATAAATGACAAAGTCAGCCAAGAAGTATATGGATTTGCAACCGTATGGCTTGGTTTGATGCAACTTAATTGGGAATATGTGTGCCAACAATATATGCGATTGACCTATGTGATTAAGGTTATTTTAAAATACTCTATACTGCTTTATAAGCTTATGCATAACTTGGACTTTTGAATAATGGGATTCAAAGGATGGGTGTCATCCAAGTGTTAAATGTTTTAGATTTTTAAAAGTTTTTAAATCACTCATTTTTTTCCTTATCATTGTTGTAGTTGCAGCTTGAG
The DNA here is from genome assembly GCA_000969725.1 of Ophiothrix spiculata. Classification (NCBI taxonomy): domain Eukaryota; kingdom Metazoa; phylum Echinodermata; class Ophiuroidea; order Amphilepidida; family Ophiotrichidae; genus Ophiothrix; species Ophiothrix spiculata. The sequence continues at coordinate 181,013 of JXSR01S003703.1, forward strand.
TCAGTGGTGCTAAGCAATGCCAAAGGACAGAATTACTTCACCGCTTTGCAGAACTGGCTGATAAGTCAGCAAAATGAAAATGCAACTCCACAAAAATGCAGTGCTGAAATGATGAAGAAAGTTATTACATCCATTCAAAAGGTATGGGTATTTGATAAATTCAACATCAACCCCAAACTTTTTTCAAAGGATTTCAAGATTTTTGCCTCATTTGAAGTGTTAGCCTTATTGAAGGCTGCAGACCAAGTTTCATCGTCAAAATCAACCCTATATTTTTCTCATAGTTGATGACAACAACAAATACTGCCCTCTTAAGTTGAAATATTAAAGCTGTCTTTAAGTATATAACTGTTATTATCGAACATATAAAGTTTATGTACCGTCAATTATGGTATGAGTTTTTTCTCCTGACGCGCCATCTATGATCCTGATGTGATAAAAACTTCAATCTACTAAACTCTACATGAAGCTAACTGCTAAAATCTTTTTTGATGCAATAGGGCCTATTAGATATTTACTTCAAAAATTTAATTTGTGATAAAACAAATTAAATATTGAAATAGTCTACAATAGGGCTTATTCTACATTTTAAGAGAATCTTACTGAACTGCTTTTCTTTATGTGAACCCTGAAGTTATCGTACTGGATGAGGCAGCATTTGTTTGTCTCTTATTGCGTTTTCTGTCAGCACTCTCTTTATTATCTTCATTTGATAGGAATTACAATGTATGCATTTTCAAGAAGTCATGGTAATGGTGTCAGCAGTCCAGCATGTTGCAAAATTTCAAGATTTTCCAGCTGGTCTTCCTATTTTACTATCTTGTGGACTGGTAGAAATTATTGGTAAGTTCGGTACTTGAAGATTATTGTAACATGTTAAATTTTACCCCATTTATTTACATTGCAAAATAAATTTACAATTTTTTATCATGAACAAGCCGGGGTTCAAACCAGGAACCTACTGATTCAGAGGTGATTGATCATGATCACGCTGATGAACAGGCTATGATAAGGATTCCATCAGATCTATACACTGCATAGATTATACATTTACAGTGCCGTAACTGGAAGGGTGCAGGAGAGGGCAATACCACCCCTTACACAGGCCTTGTTCTTCCTGATCATGCTCCTTACTAAATTGCCAAATTTACTTCATTAATTTACTAAATCAACACTAAATGCCTCATATTTTTAGGAATCAAGACTCTTTAAAAACTAGGGAAAAGTTAAACCTGCAACCAAAAGTTCAAAAAGGGATGGATGGCAACTCAATTTAAAATTCTTTGTTTGGGTTGACCTATAACAAATTTCAGAGGTGAGCACATTGATAAATTAGCAAGATGTGACCTGCCCCATTAGGTCTATTAACAGTAGAAGTGATGTCATAATTGGGGGTTAACTTCCTAGGATACATCAATTTCAATCTCCATGCAAAGAGTACTGAATCGCCAAAGAAGCATTATTATCATTGTGAGTATAGTTTAACCCACGGGTTCTCAACTTGTCCTCACAATGTGCCACATAAATGAAAAACTTTGTAGGGATAAGCGCCAAACTTGCCTATTCCTCAGAGAATTTCTAATGAATTTCTTTGTTTTTTAGAGAGTGTCAAAGCGCCAATCAGTACTTGTCAAAGTGCCAAATTTGGTGCTCGCGCCACTAGTTGAGAATCCCTGGTTTAACCCGGCTATTGTAGTCTTTATGTTATCACATCTACAGAGACTTATATGTGTGACAGTCTAGTCCAGTTGTAAACTGTTTTCATTCATGATCGTGATCTGTTGTCTAATTCATTTTTCCCTGATGCAGTGTACGCCTTCCAAGTTGCCCAAACACACATCTCAAAGTGCAGTCAGAATTTGAAACAAGGAACTGCTGCTGATCAACTAATGGAGACAATTCTTGAAACAGTAAATGTAAGTTATCATTGCTGAATGGCTTTTTAAAAGTGAAAACACAAATTCCCAAATATTATCTTAAAACAATGACCTTGCCAATAAAGAATAGAAGCCTCAAGTTGCAACCCTTATTGATTGAACTTGCACAGTTTTGATATGCATTTTAAGGCTGTATTTATACTTTTTTGTGAGTGACCATATAATTGTGCCATATGTTTTCAGCAAGCATCCGCTAATAATTCAATATCTATTCTTATTTACATTACAATACATTTTATTTGAGGAGATGAAATATATATTTTACATGATCAATAAATAATCTCAAAATATATGGAGTAGTTATTGATTTCACATCATTAAACCAGCGTTATTTAGAGCTCTATTTAGAAAATACATTGGAAGCTATTGGAAATGTTTAAGAGCAAGTACTTGTCTCACCATATAAATATTGCACATGAAAAAGTAAAAAAACGACCCTCACTGCAACATGCTCGGAGTGAACAATGAACTTACATAGGGCTGCAGGGGAGCGTGGCCAAGCGGTGAGAGAGAGCACTTGACTCATAATACAGAGATTGATGGATCGAGCTTGGTTGGACCTGCTCCTTGTTTCCTTGAGCAAGAAACTTTATTTACTCTAACTGCTCCGTGGTTTGGTAGTCTCGCCAAGCCGTTGATCCACTTTTGCAAATTTGACTCCAGAAATGGTGTGTTTCAAAGTATCTGATCCAGATCCACGTTAAGCGGTTGATCCACTTTTGCATTTGACTCCAGAATTTGGGTGTTGCTAAGTATCTGATCCAGATCCAGATCTATATCCTGAGTAATCCTGAGTTTTTTCAGCTTTCCAAGCAGATTCTGATGCACTGTATTTGTTCCATTTAGTGCCAATGCTGTAATTATCAACCACTTTGAATCTAGTGTTTCATTCCCAGATAATTTTGAACAAGGTGAGGATGTCAAACAGTTTGGGATCGTAGACCGGATTTTAAAAGGATGAAAAAAATAAATATTTTGCAACAGAATTTGAAGGTTCAAGGGAGTAATTTAAAGCTCCAAAAAAGTAAACAATTCTCCATCCTTTTGCAAAAACTACTTCGAGTTATAATTTCCTTGCATTTTCTTGTACAGGACATCTCTGATTATAGTGCAGAAGGGAAGAGGTTGACTGTTGTGAAATTTACAGATAAATTGATGGATCTTATTGTAGATGACAGGAAGATCTTCAAATTACGAATGGAGGTAAAAATTTATTTATTTTTGACTGTAAAGTGTGAGCTGCCAAATGTTTTAATTACCAGAATTTTAAAGAAACTGTACATTAGCATGGGTAAATAGAGCTCAAACGATACACGCTAGTACACAAGACCAGAACTGATGCAAACGTATTTCTAATAGGCCTATATATAAATAGATAGACATTAGCAACAGTTCTGCTCATGTACATTGGTTAGCTCGTTAATTGTCTACTTGGTTGTAATGTGTACCGTGACTGCTCTTTGAAGCCGCGTTCAGACGGTAGGACTTAAGTTGCTTATGACCGGTCATAACTTGTGTCGGTAATACTGCCCTACCATGACAAAAGGAAGTAAGTGACATTTTTTACGAAATGCTGTTTTATAATTTCCGCCAAACAAAAGTAGGAGTCAGTTAGGTCACCAGAAAATCAAAAAATTTCATGTTGGAAACTTCAGCCACGTTCAGGCGGTCGGACATAAGTTGCTTGTGACCGGTCAGAAGTTGTGTCGGTAATAGCGTCGGACATAAATTTGCAGTGAGAACAATAGTCGGATCTAACTCTATCGGGTATAGCGCGACTTATATCCGACGCATTTATACCCGATGAAGACCAGACATAAGTCCGGTCATAAGAATGCAAATGAGGATAATGAGCTTTATTCCGTTGTTGAGTACCCTGTTATATGTGCGGCAGAGCATGCCATTGTATTCAATTGGCTCATTTGCATTCTTTGGAGTAGAAAATGATAGCGCTACCAGTTGTTACCGGTAAATTCAGTCTCGAAGTGTTACGTGTAATCCGATTATCACTCTAACAACTAGTTCACGCTTTCTGATTTTGAACCATGATCGAACTGATCACCATATAAAAGTATAGCATACACCGATGTCAAGGAATGTGCGTAAACCAGTTACTGGGGAAGTTACATAACCACTACGATACTGAATAAAACAGCATTTCGTAAAACATGTCACTTACGTCCTTTAGTCGTGCTAGGGCAGTATTACCGACACAAGTTATGACCGGTCATAAGCAACTTAAGTCCGACCATCTGAACGCTGCTTGATTTGTGTCAAATTTTAAATGTTGACATTATGTACCACGATTGAATAACAATAGATTGAGAGTTTTTTTCTTTCTTTTTTTGTCATTTGGGTTCACTTATTGTATCATATTTTGACATTTTGAACCAGAAATTGAATGATATTCAGGTATTAAATTGAGTTTAGATATTTGACATCCGGGTTAACTGTTGTGTCATATTTCAACATTTTTAAACAGAGATTGAATACAGGCATGATAATTTTCAGATAATTATCTGATTTCAGATATTTTGCCATCCAAAATCATCCAAATTCAGATAATTTGGGGCTTTATTTAACCTTTTTAGTGTTTTTGGGTTACATTTTACCAAATTCAGATATTTTCATGAAAAATCATTCTCATGCCTGTGAATAGTTTTCAAAAAAAGAAGATATCTGGACCTTCCAATCATACCAATAGGATGTTTGTAGAGTTTGTCATGAGAGGTATTAGTGATGAAACATAGCACAATTAGCAGACCTCATCCCGATTTTGAATTTCAGATATGTTTTATCGCTAATACCTTTCAAGATATCACCTGTACAAAAAAATTTATTTAGAAGCAAGGCATGATGAGAAGGGCCCAATTTCTTCTTTTGTTTTAAGTATCAGAGTAAGCTCCAATTTTGTTATTTCGGTTCACTATTTGTGTCATATTTTAAAATTTTGAAGCAAAGATTGAATAATATTCTAGTATCAGATTGAGTTCAGATTTTTGTCATAGGTTGGGTTTCCTATTTGAATAATATTCAAGTATCCTATTGAGTTAAGATATTTTTTTGGGGTGGGGGTGTTTCATTATTCATTTGTGTCATATTTTGGCATTTTGAAGTATAGATTGGATAATATTTTGTCATGATTAAAGTTTTATGTCACTTTTTTGACAGTTTAGAGTAGAGATGTTAAAATATTCAAGTATAAAATGAAGTTAAAGGAGCATGGTCCAATTGCCTCAACATTTTTTCAAACTTAGTTCCAAAATGTTCCTCATATTTTTCTCGTAACCCATGTTAAATTTCACGGCTGAGTTATGTTCCGTTTTGGAGATGTGTATGAAAATGTGTCTAATTATGGTAACCATAATCAATTTTACACAGTAACATATAGGCAGCTCTGAAATACAAAATTGTCCATAAAATCAAAACGGTTTGACCAATTCAGCTGAAATTGAAACTTAGACCTCTAGTGGTCATCTTTCATATGTCATTGAAAATTAAATTTTGTGAAATTGGACCAAGCTCCTTTAAGGTGTTTGTCATTTGGTTTACTATTTGTATCATATTTGACCTAAGTAAGAAACTTGATAATATATATGAGTATTTGATTAACTCTAGCAGGTTGTTCTTGAAAGGGATGGGTGAAAAACAGGTACCCTTAAATAAGCAAAATACATTGTCAATATTGTCATTTAAGGTCTCATATTGATCTATTTGAAATTTATAACAATTTCTTGTTACTCATGTACCAAAATGTAATATTACTAATGACAATTTGACTCTTTTTTTTTCAGGCCCAGAGATCATTAAATCTCTTATTGGAAAACTGCCCTGGAAATGTGACTCAATCGTTGGTTGCCAACAATGTAGTCAAGAAGCTGATGTAAGCATTTTAGATACTTTTTTAAGGTTTCTGAAACACATAATAGGCTTTGTACATGCCATCTTCGATGAAAGCTTCTATTATGTGGACTGTAATATCTTGAACAACTATCATCCTGTCAGTAACCTCACAAATTGCAAAATAGCTATTTTTATTTACAATGTTGTTAAAATGTCTCTCCTTTTTTGCCCTTCTTAAGCATGAGTACATTTCAGCAAAGCCTAAAATATTTTGGGCGGCTATGACGATGAGCAATCCCTGCAAAAAGTAACCTCCTCATATGTTCTGATATATGGATGAAACGGTATAAGTCCCTTGACTCTTAAGAGTTACGGTTTCAAATATGTTATGGGGAGGTTGTAGTGTCCATAAACAAAATACTTGCCTTCATGCGATTTTCCAAAAAAAAAAAACAGGTGTCAAATAGGTACTGGCATTAAAATGTTAAAAATGTTGTAAGTGTAACCAACTCATTGGGAAAAAGAGGTATGGTGGTCCTCCAATATCACAAAATGTAGAGTCTGACCCAAACACTTCCAAAGACAAATTGGCACCCCAACCTGTGCAAATATGGGTCGTACCCTTTCCCTTTACTTTTCTGACTTCCCATATTTTTCTGTTATCAGGCATAAGATGGCAGAAATGCTGCCTTCATATGGTGATTTTGAGATGCAAGTTGCTTGTACAGAAGCATTGGCTAGGTTGGTGACAAAATCAAAGAGACAGATATTTGCTGCCGAGTGGTTCACAAATGATAAGTTTGCTTCAGCCTTCTTGGCTATCAGAGATCTTAACTTTGAAACAGTAAGTAACACCAGTAATCTTAGTTTCAACAAATGTGGTGTTATCATTTTACACCTTTCAATGTAGCTCTTGTTGATAGTCTTTTCAACCTATATATTTATCTTGTTACTTCCATATATATCTTGGTTTAAGGTTTGTCTATAGCCGAAAGCGGACCTACGTCATATGCAGCACAGACAGTGGTCTAAAAATAACTCATGTTGAACTTCGGGCGTGATGAAAACAACGAATAGTTTAACCAGGCATTCCTTCATTTTCTTTCTTTTTTAGCAAGAAAGAAATCTGTGATATGATGAAGTGTTTGTCATCTTGTTGTGGTTTGAATTCCACACATCTTCCACAATTTTGGAATCAAAATGTCTTGAAAATTTGCTAGAATCAATCAAAATTTCTGAGAACCGTAATATTTTCCATTGACTTGAATGGGGAGCAGCAATTGTTTTCACCCCGCTATATTGGACAAAGATCCTGAATGTAAACAAGGCGCCTGGATGTCCGCGCTTGCCTATAGTGTTGGATACAAATCTGAACTTTCCAATTGTGATCATAACTTATCTGATAATTCTACTTGATCTCAACTTATCAATCTTTTGATGTTTGATGATCATCATTTAAAATTCATTGAAAAATGATAATGTAAATTAATAAAATTAGTTGAAAGTTGGTGAAGCTGGTAGAAAGTACTGTCTTCTGGGGCTTATTTGGCTCCCTAATTTCGTAACAAAGGGATCACTGGTCAAACCACTATTACCAGGAGCCATAAGTTTTATTTTCCTTCTGAATCTGCTGGGCTGTTGAATAATTTGCTTTATCTTCATCTAACAAAAGAATGTCATTTAATTTTACATTTTAGGATTCTCGGAAATTTCTTAACTTCCTGAATCAGACATGTGGAAAAGAGATGAGGTAAGGTTCAGCTTAACAGTGTATTGAGTGTTGAAAATTGAATTGAATTATTATTATTATTATTATGAGTGTATTAATATCAAACCAGCTCTTGAAAGAGAAAGTAAAACCTAGTAAAGTAAGACTTTTTTAGTAGACCATTGTTTCTGTCATAAGTATATCTCACTTTATTTAAATGCATATGGATGAACATGGGGAGTGGACTCAACACCAGCACCAAGATGGTTGAGGCGGCTTTGAGTGCCAACAGTGCAATTTGCACCACATTAATTATTCATGATGTAAAAATCAACTGCTGCCTGAATAGTACATTTACAAGAATCAGGGGTGTGAGAGTTCAGATTTTAATCTGATTTCAGATTTTTTCATGCCTTCAAAAGAGTCATATTGTTATTTTCAGCCTGTTTTTGGCATTTTGTCACTATTTTCAGATTATTTCAGATTTTTTTCAAACATCTACTCACAGCCCTGAAGAATATGCTAAGCCTATTTCATGAAAGCTGATAAAACATAATTTTTTATATTTCTCTTCAGATTTAGCATCAACTTAGTCACTCCAGATCCATTTCACAGTGTAATAAGAATACACCCAATAAAACACCCAGTTTTACTTAATGATTGCTCTTGGGTGCTCTAAGAGATTCAGATTAGAATAAGAGCATCATGTTATGTATGTTGTGAATTGATACTTCTTGTCAAAAGCAAAATGTTGTTTCCAGTTGGACATCCCAAGTTTTGCAACTATATACTTTGATCAACAGTAAATAGGTGGGCGTCAGTGTTCCCGTTTATGTTTTTGAGCTTGCGCCAATTAGAGCAATTATGACAAAGTTGAAGAGGTGTTTACGCCAAAATAATGAGCTGATGCTGACAATAGGCCATGAAAGGAATCTGTTTTACACATTTTTGTGCCAATTTTTGCGGCTCTTGCGCCAATGGCGCGCCATAAGGCCTTAGCAGTAACACTGGTGGGCGAATTCACATAATACTGAATTGATACAAATAAAACCTGTGCATAGCTGAACACCAAGTATATAACCATACCTTATTTGAATACTAATCTGTTGGTGTGTTTTTGTTTCCATTGATGACAGTGTGTTCAGCTTTCCCTGTCAAGAAGCTTTCCTTGGAAACTACAAACTACTTCAACCACCTGATGAGAACCTGCCTGAGTTTTGGGTTGACTTCAACACTGCCAGCCAGTCTATTACATTGTATGTAGCAGAGGGAAGTGATGGTGATGATGATGAGGTATGATAAGCAGGAATCACATGTTTAGACAATAATGATGGCTTCAGATTAGTGCAGGGTTTCATTTTTGAAAAATGCAGGAAGAACTATAAATTGATTTCCAGAAAGGCTTAAAAAAGAGTTTTTAGGGCGGTAATTAAAGGTCAAACCTTTGAGTAAATGGTTATAGTAGTAAGTTTATTTTGAGTTTAATATTGCTCTCCTAAGAGGCCATTTAGGAGAGCAAAGGAGAACACTTGCTCTCCTCGCTTTAAAAATGAAGGCCTGTTGAGCTTTGTTTAATATGTCTAGCTGCGGTAAATGATAATTTCCTGTGTATTGCATAAGTCACATATAGAAATGGCAAAGTATATGTACAAGACCGTCTTTCACGTAACTAGCAAATCACTATATACAAGACTAAAATTGGACCTACAGAGGATGATAAGTCCTTGATTTTTCTAAATAAAATTGGACCTACAGAGGATGGTTAGTCCTTGGTCAGCCCCATCGCTTCGTCGCTACCGCTTCCTCAGCTCTGCTTTTATGCCTTATTAGTTCTAACCTAAGACGCTACGCTCCCAGATTGGATAAAGGTCTGAACTTACTACAGTGGCGTTGCCGCTACACACTATAGGTGCTTCTATCCTTATATCCTTATACTTTTTTAGACTAAGTAAATAATAATAATAATAATGTGAGATTTTTGAGCGCTCATAACAAAGAAGCCGCTGAGCGCTGTACATACTTGTAACAAAATTTAAGAAATATACAGTCTTTACAAATACAAATTGTTACAAACAGAATCATGTACATAGGATAAAATTTGGAAAGGTAATTTCTCATACAGTCACTGAAAATAGTCTTCAAAAAGTATAGTCTTGAGAGTACGCTTGAACTGACTAGTAGTCATAATTGGAGCAGCGTTCCTGATTATTGAAGGCAGATTGTTCCAGAGTTTTGGTCCAGAAACAGCGAATGATCTTTGTCCATAGAAATTTGTTCTTGGACACTGCATAGGAAATCCGAAAGAGACTTGAGATGAGGATCTGAGAGTGCGAGCGGGTGTATAGCGGCTGAGCAAAATAGCAAGATACGCAGGAGAGTGATCGTGGAAAGTCTTAAACACCAGAAGGAGGATCTTATATTCAATGCGCTTAGATATAGGCAGCCAATGGAGATCTTGTAACACTGGAGTGATGTGATCTCTGCGTTTAGTCAGCGTGACAAGACGGGCTGAAGCATTCTGTAGTCTTTGGAGTTTTTGAAGAAAAAGATACAACTGCTCTTAATTTTACGTAACTCTACTATTATATAGACGGTCTTGTACATAACGTTTTGGTATCTGTATACACGACTAGTCTTGTATATAGTCACTACCTATAGAAATAGTAGTCTACTGAGCTGGCACCCATAACAGACAAAACCCACACAAATGTTATTTGTCTAACCTTGAGGTGTATAGCTGTGAACCCGTAAGGGTGACATTACTATGTTGCAATCACCATGACAAACCCTCATGAAACTGCTTTATGATGTCCTTTTTTATTCATAGATCAGTTTGGCGGAACTCACAATACAGATACGATCTGAATTTGGATAACCACATAACAAAAATCTATCAAAATTATACCTGTATCAGATTTAAGATAAGGAGGGTATCCAAATTCTGATACCCCTGTCGGTAGAACAGGTAATAGTCTGGCAGAAATGTCATATAAGATGGAAATCTCTGATATAGTTTTTTCTCAACTGATTCCTACTCTTTAGGCATTATAGAATATGATCCAGAGTGGTGTGGTACTCGCATCCTTGGGTATTTTTTAAAATCCAATATGGCCGCCAAAGTGCCAAAATTGCTCTAAATTGGCATTATTTATATTGAAAACCCTCTAAATTTAAAATAATTCTAAATCAATCCAATACAAACTACTCTGCTACTACTCCCCCCCCCCCCCAAAAAAAAAAAAGCTTTAATCAATTTTTCAGCTTTTTATAAACCATATTTAATTTTTCCTATGTATTTTTGTGTAAAAACTCCTTACCTATTAATCACATTCTTAAATTCACATAATAATCTGAATAGCAGCCTCTACATTTTAGATTTTAAGGGGATTGGGGATTTTTTTCATTCTAAAAACTGTTTATTTTGACCAATTTTGGCACTTTGGCGGCCATCTTAGATTACAAGAAATGCCCAAGATTGTGAGTACCACATCACCCGGGATCATATTCTGCAATATCTAAGGCAAAGTAATCAGACGAGAAAAAAACTATATCAGTGATTTCAATCTCCTGGTGAAATTGCAATGTCTGTTGCCGGACTAAGGCATGAAGGTTGCCCTCTCTAAATTAAGGGTTTCAAATAGGGCACAAAGCTCGTGTTTTGGGAAAATTTGTTTTAATTCATGTTCTGCACACGAAATGAAATCAGACTGGATAGTAATGAGCCCAATTATGCTGTTTTTTGGGAAATTTCAGAACGAATTAAATCGATAGCACTAGTTGGCAAGTATGTGTAGAAAATCTTTCTTGCATCTATGATAAATGTACCTGTGGAAATGTCATTTCCATCTATGCAATCTATGCAAATTCCATTGAACAGCATCTGAACATGTCCTGACCACAGAAAGCAACATAATTTGGGGAAACTTGTGACTTGATAATGATAATGTTAGACTCTTTTGAACAAACTGTATGGTGCGCGGCGAAGCTAAATATATTCATTGTTCTTTTCATTGCCATGATTGCCTTGCACATGGAATGATGACATAGCTGAAGCCACGCTTTGCCCGTACTAATTGGGATCATCTAGAACTCGTTAGAATGGTGAATAGGGAATTTCTCATCACGAATTGTGTACATGTATGTATTTTGACCCGTTTCAACTGTTTTTACCTTTTTTTAATCCAAATTCAGATATTTATCCGAATTGTTGAGTTCCACTGGACTGAGATGTATTAGCCTTGTCTTTAAATATTTTAGATACAAAATTGTACTATGCCTGATATGGTTTAAAATTGTTACATTATAATCTGTTCTTGTTTTACAAAATCATAAATTCAAATGAAGCATGGTCTTTGGAGATGTTTAGATTTTAATTTTTGTCATTTTGGTTCACTTTTTGTGTCAAATTATGTTGAGCAACCTTAGTAGATTGAAAATACCAAACTAATGAAGTTTGACAAGCTTATTTGTAATCAAGTTAACTGTATATTGAATTGATAAATATTGATGATCTCAAGGAGAATTTGATATATTCAAGACCACCTACTAAATTAGCAAAAACTTGGTAAGTTTCAGGTTTTCAGTTCATTAGAAATTTGAATTGTTTCATATAATATGTAATCCTGTGTATAGCATTTTTGCTGTGTCTGTTTTTATCATAAATTGTTTAACAATAGGCCAATTATTAGGATCAACTTCAAAGTTGTTGACATGTGCTATTTTTCTGCATATTTTGAATCATTTTTAGGCAGAAATGGGCCATATTCTTGCCTTTGATAGGCATTTAGCTACTACGTATGGTGCTACTGCAAATGATTAAACGATGTCATACCTGTCAGACTAGGCTTCCAATGAATAAGTATTCATTATTCAAACATATCTATTTAATAATGAACATTTCATGATAGAATGATACTATTGAGAATTAAAATTCTGTACAATGCCATTTGTTCATCATCAAATCTTTGGTCTAATTATTCAAAAGTGTGTATGTGTAAATAATTTGCACACAGGGAATTGTTATGTACAGTGAATAGTTGTGTTCATACGAAGTGTAATCATCGATGACAACGAATCATCGATGATTATATATTGATCTTTAGTCAACGACGCGCGTTCATACTTAGCGTTGTCATCGATAATTATTTGCTAGCAGATTAATCATCGATTATAAATTTTTGATATGATTTCACGTCTTGCTAGATGCCAGTATGTACAAATTGTTCTCAGTTCTGAAATCATGTCAAAAGAAGCAAATTGGGAAAGATATAAGAATACATAACAAACGAAAAAGAGAAAATATATAAGAAGAAGGTAGGCTATAGCCTTTATCATACTTAATCAGTCGTCATGTCGTATGATACTAATAGGAAAAACTATTGAACTAAAAAAAAAGAAAAGAAATAAAGAAAATATCCATAAAAAATGGTCTAATCTTAAACATAATCTGTCATTTCAAAATCATAATATAATTTCCCGACATATATATTTTCACATAAAAATTCTCAATTTGTTGATAAAATATTAGCCAGTAGCCACGCTGTTATGTAAAAATGATTTTAAAATACAAGTAAACAACTTGACATCAGCAAATGAGATACAGGCATGTTACATGTACATTGTGCAGTAAGCCCAGAGAGATATAGGGTAAATACACAGGTTCATGGATCAATAGTCACGCTTATCTTCGATGTCGTTGACAAACAATTCAGACGGACCTAAACCTCGATGACTAGTCGTTGATTACGCGTAAACCATAAGATTGCTTGTGGTTTATAACTTGAAGTTTCGTCGAAGTTTTCTTGTCAATGATGGCATTCAGACGGTCATAAACCACAAGTTAATCATCGATGACTAATTCTTCGATGATATCAACGGCTAGTCAACGATCGTCTGAACAAGGCTAATATCTAGTTTGTCAAAAAATGTAAACTGTCTTCCATTATTACTAATTTTCTAAATGAAATGTAATTATGAAAAGTTTTTTTTTTTTCACAGGAGGCAGGTATGTGGGAAACAGTGACATTGAGATCAGATCTAATGAAAAGCTACACACTAGTGAAGCAAGGCGGCAGTCAAATACTTCAAATTAATCTCACTGTACCTGCAAATGATATACTTCACTTCTGTCCAAGTCAACAACAAGTGGCAATGATTTCATTTGCTTCAAGCATTGATATCACCACTGCATTAGCATCAGTAATTGGCCAGGAAAAGTTTGAAGCACCTCAGGTAATAATGAAACTTGGTATTATGTTTAATTGTAGTAATTATTGGCAATTATACTATTATAATAACCAGAACTAATGAATACTTTTTATGCTACTAATCAATTTAATCTTAATTTTCATAAATAACCATGATTATTGGATAGCCTCAAAAAGTTGGTGAGAACTTTGCTAGATAACATTTCTTCATGCTTTTAATTTTTGAAATATAATTTATGCAATTGCCAACTTATTGTATGGTCTTTACATATGTTTATATATAAACGGTGCAATTCATGATTCTGATGTAAACATAACCTCCCTTCCTTTCATTTTATTTGGATTGATGACCACAAAATAAATTCATGTTGAAAGTTTCACTTCATTTTTCAGACCTTTCAATATAGTTGGTTATTTTTGCCATTGAATATTTCAGATGCAGAAGAAAACTTCAGTATGTAACGTGAATGTGCGGGTAAACAGAAATGATTTAAGTAGTATTGGGCTCATCAATGGTCATACAGTCAAAGCTGATGTCCACCAATCAGACATAAACAACAAGGTAAGCTTTGAAATATGGTATGTTAAGGTATCTGTTATTACAGACATTTTTTAAACCCTTGCAGTGGTTGATTGCCTCATAACAATAGTGACTGGCAAAAACCACCACTCTGATTCGGCAGTCCACAACCTGCTTGAACTTTGAAGAGGTTTATCAGGACTTTTGTAAACCAATAGTTTATGAAGATTAATACTAGTCCATGAAGCACACTTACTGTGGATGTTACGTTGACTTGCAGCCAATTTTCTCAACACTAATGTGAACTGATGATCTTCTGTTGTAAACACTTATTGAAAGTTGCCTAATAACAAGGTTGCCAGCTGTATCTCTCAATAGATCGTCAAACGTGTGACTAAGATATATCTCGTTCCTGTTCATGATGTTCCCTCAACGGTTTTTAAATATAGCAATTGCTTCTTTAATCCATCGTTTGTAATTGTCACTCTCTCTGCCAACAATTGATGTATTGTACCAGTCAGTGATATGATTGTGATCTACAATGTGGTTTGGGCAAATGTGTGATAGCCGATTTATGTATCGCAGATGAAAAGTCTTTCTGCTTGATCTTGTTTAAATGCATGTGCTTATTTATTGACATCTGATTGGTGTTCTTCAATACGTTTTTTAAGCTTTTTGCCAGTTTCTCTGATGTATGTAAGAGAAAAATTATTACATGGAACAGTGTAGATACATAGATCGGCAATCAGACCACATTGTATCCAACCCCCACTTTTATCCAATTAGAGGACAGGAATCTACGTAGATAATAGAACCTGGACTTTTCTTATCAATGATTTCAATTGACAGGCCAACTCGGACTCGCAAGGATCTGTGATGTCTAACAGACCTAAGGTATCTGTTCCAATTCTACCAGTAAGGGTGCAAACCAATTACGCATCGTCCCCAAGTGTGACTTCATCGCGAAGTGGATACGCGTCTTCAGGATACAAGAGCAGTGGTAAGACTTAAATGATCTGTGCATTGAAGCTGGTTTTTATGTAAAAATGCAATCTTGTCAAAGTGGATAGCAGGGCTCTGACACCGGCATTTCGCTGGCACTCGATATCGGCAGTCGTACAATGTAAACAATGCAGAGAAAACGCCGGAATACAAAATGGCGACTGACGCACTCATGGGCAAAAAAAGTGGTACCCAGAGCCCATTCTGAAAACTGTGAACTGCGCCGTGAACGCTGTCACGGCGCAGAATAGAGCGCAGCCTTTGACATTTCATTCATGATTGTTTATTTACTACGATGTATTAGAATCACGCAGTGGCACAGCACCAACGCAGATGCGCAACGCGGTAAGTGCTTCAAAAGCCAAGATGGCGGCGCCCATATACTGTGTCACTTTATAAATATGTCTGTCATTTCCCAATCTTATATATTCCCTGTGGATAGTTGTTCAGGAATGTAATATATGAGGAAATTCAGGAAATTTACCAAATACGTTTGTATTTTCAGTAAATTTAAGATGTAAACGGCAAATTGCTTTGTTTGATAGAATTTTAATAATTAATAATAATAATAATAATTCAATTTATAAAGCGCATAAGCAAAGGCATCTATGCGCTTTACAACACAAATTAAACATAGATATTACATTCAACAGCAGTGATTCAAGACAATATTTTTTTAGACATTTTCCATAGATAAAATATAAAAAGTTAAAACGAGTTTACAATGAATGGTTAAAAATTATTATAATATTAACAGCTAAAGAAGTAGATATAACCGGGCTTAATAAACAAAACAAAATATGTTTTCCGACATAACGAGCAGACAAAACTAATTCTTTAACACAGGAAGATAAAATACACATGACTCAGCTAGCGGAAGCAGTAGGATATACTTATACGAGGTTATGAATTTGATGGTAATGAAAAATGTGAATGGGCAAAGTATCTGAGTGTGTATCTTTAGGCATTTCAGGACATTTTAATCTTACGTTACATTCCTGGTTGTTACATAGTTTCATTATATAGTATCGATGTATCCTAACAGACTCTTCACTGACACAGAACAGCATCACATATTTTAAAGAATCAAGTTAGGATTTTTCAATGGCACTATTTTCTGGCCTTATTGTAGACCTTCATAAAATGCTTAATTAGCCTAAAAAATATACAGTTAAAATTCTAATAATACTGCAATATAATAAATTAAAAAGTACATTATTAAACATTTTTTATCTAGTAAATATTTACTTCAGAGATTTTGGATATATATAGAGAGAAAAAAGTGTTCAAAAGCATCTATATTTGTGTTTTCATAAAAATGGAACATTGTCATATTTTCACCATTTTTTCCCCCTGTTTTTCAAAGCTAACTCCCATCACCCAAAAACACCTACCAGACCTAATACATCAGGTACTAAGAAAGTGAAAACTCCACTTCAAATCAGAGTTGCAGACAAACAACATGTAGCACCAACAATTGATGATAAAGTCCAGCCTAAACCACCAAGGAAAGTTTCAATGTCATCAACCTCGGCTCATATTTCTATTAATACATCAGATGCAAGAGCGGCAAAAATAGAGAGAGGCGTTGGCACTCCGAAGCTGAAGAAGGATAATGTCAATAAAGCAGATCCATCACAAGGTTAGTGAGTAACTTGGGAGTAGAGCTCATATTTGGTTCAGATAGGGATGTGACATTGGGAAATTTGTAATGCCACCCATAAAAGCACCAATTTTCAAGAAATCATGTGATTGCCAAAATGTATACAAAGATATAATCGCATTTTTAAAGAATTGCACTATTTTTTGCACAAAGCACAAAAAATATTAAATTGGTGGCACCATTTTGGTGGAAATTTTGGAAAAAAAAGAGACTCATAAAAGCGAATTGATGGCTCACTATATATCTTGGCAAAGTTGGTGGCAGGAATATGATGCAAATTTTTCTTTGTATTGATCTTTTGCAAAATATCTTTAGTAATGAAACACAGAGCTATGCTTGTGTAGCTTATTTTTGCTTTGTTGCTGCATGACATTTATTTTTTGAGAAATGACGGTGTCTCTTCTTGTTGTCGTAGAGTAGAGCCAAAGCTAAATGTTGCTGAGATTATCAATATTGACACAACTTTGTTGCACAACAGGATTTTTTAAGTTGAAATGATTTTGACTTTCAAAGCAACATGAAGCAACAAAACTGAAAGCTACAAAAGTGTTAATCAAAACAGTGACTGAACTACAAAGCTGCAAAACTACAATAAGTATGAAAACAGCAGCAGTCTCAGGTTTGGTTCAATTTGTGTTTTACATGTACCAATGAGTTGACAGAAAGATATGCCATATTTATTTTGATATTTATTGACAGAGGCTGTCAAGAAAGCTGCTAAGAAGAGAGAGAATGAGAGTGGAAACAAGAACCGAAACTTTAAAGATGTTATTGCATTGAAGGAAAACACACCTCTCAAAGAAAGCACTGGTAAACTTGACAAAGGTAAAGCTGGTTCACCTGATGACAAAAATGAACGCCATCCTCAAAAGGAAACTACATCAAAGAGAGGTAAAACTAAAACAGCTAAGAAAGAACAAGTACAAAATACTGAGGATAAGAAAGAAATCGGTAGTGCTAGAAGATCTGGAAAATTCAAGTTGTATTCCACCAACAATGACATGCTGCTGCCGGATAGTCAAGAGAGTGGTAAACGGAGGTCTAAACGTATCCAAAATTCACAGGAAGAGAAAGAAAAGGAGGGAGAAGCTGCATCAGTTGAAGTAACGGATGTCAAGGAAGACGAAAAGAAATCTCAAAAGTCAACCATAAATGGAAGGAATAAAATTCAGAAGACAGATTCAACGCCAGATTCAAGTCAAGAAGGTGCGTATTTTTCAGATTCTCGCTCACTAAAGATGTATGATGGCCAGAATTGGAAAATGTAAAATACCCGGAGGAAAGAAACATTGTTCAATTGACATAACCTAGCTGACCCAAGTAAAAGCCATAATACAACTGTATTTTGTTTCTACGTTTCAGAAAGAAAATAATACCTTTTACATTCTAAAAATTCATTCAAAACATACAGTTATGTGCTTTTCTTGGTTCCTGTTTCATTCAATACTGTGTCAATATCTACCAAACATTTTAGAATTATTTTTTTTAAACCCGACCAAATTTTTGGCCCCATGTTATGCCAGTTAAAAGATTTTTAAAACCTTATTAATGTGTTGATATGTAATTATTATTCAATGATGTGGGTGTGGTGGTGTTGGCCTGGGGGCAGGCAAGTATAATGTTGTAAGCAGGGCATGATCACCAAGAATAAATTGAATTATAGTCTTGATTTTTTTGATTCAAGCTTTGCAAACACAACTTGGATTTGGCATCATATAAATGAATTGCTCACATTCCGCTAATGCCAATAGTTAAATTCTAATAACGATTTATTTTTAACAATTGAAGGGTGGATCTTTTTAACCATTGAAGGGTGGATCAGTTGACATCATTAAGGGTATCAAAACAGTCATTTTCAAGAAATAGGTACTTTTTCAAACCCTAGTGGGAAAACTGTATTGATAAAATCACCATTTATGGTGTGAATGGGGAAAAGGGTATATTTTGGCTTCAGAAAAATCACCCTTCTGGGGGTGTTTTGAAAAACTGGTCACGCCTGATTACAACATTTTACTTGACTGCCCCGCAGCCCAAAGTGTAAGTGTCCAGTTGACAATAATTATTACCATTATGCAAAGAAATTACACAATTTTTGATTATAACACAAAAAATATTCCAGTCATTTGATTAGGCGAAACTTAAACAGCTTAAAAAATTTATCTTGCATCTGGTCCAAAAGTTTCCATAAAATATTCATAATGATCCACGGCAGCTTTTTATGGGAAATTTGGGACCAGATCTGTCAAATTCTTACTATGTAAGAATGCATTACTTGCAAATTACTTTTAATATTGTGACAAAATTTGTTTGTGTTACAGGACCTATAATACAAATATTTCTTGCTCTCCTCTGTGACTGGGGACATTAAGCCTTACTTTATGCCATCTTACTTCAGTGTCAAACCATGTCTCCAGTCACCTTGGGGGGATAGTCTGCACCATTGCTCTCCAGGAGCAGTAAATATATGCATACTTTGTAGTTTACGTTGTTTATTGATATATGGAAGTCTGGTACTTCAAAAGATGGGCTTGTATTGGTCTTTGTATTTGGGTATGCTGTATAAATCACAGATAGTTCATATTGTATGTTTAGACTCAGCTGTCTTTCAAAAAATGTTAGTGAGATCACAAAGAAAAGAACCCGGACAATTAAGCACATAGCAGCATCTTTGCAACCGTGTTTGTATATGTTTCTCAACAGACTCTGTAATTCCAAGTTCTGTACCAGCAACACAACATGGACACAATGTGCAACAATATATACCTTCAATGCCTGAAGATGCATTCACCTTGGAAAACAGGTAATTGTAAAATAGAAATAGGTTGAAATGTTTGCGGAAATTAATAAGTTTAATAATTGTTTTTACTATTCGTGACGAATAGACTTCTAGGTAAATCTAGCTCTCCAGTTTATCCTACAGACATTCCACTGAACGAACTTCCCGAACAGTTTTGTGAATATTTCTCTTCTAAGATCAGTGACTTAAGAGAGAAACTTGATTCTCGGCACTCTCAACCACCATTGTT
>JXSR01S003708.1:2345-23534 GCA_000969725.1 Ophiothrix spiculata
ATCTACCATTCTACAAACGATGAGTCAAGTTTTTCAATTGTAATGTCAATTTGGATATTTTTATATATTGTAGCTTATACAAATTTCTTAAACGCAATTGTTGGCTCACCTAAAACAAGCACGCCTAGATTATGAAAAGAGTTTGTTAATATAAACACATATCTATGTGCGTACCTTCAGACCTTGCAGTCATCTCATGTACAAAACTCGAAACGTTAATGTCACATCTGTTGCCCTTGGATTATCATTCAGTTGCAGAGAGAAAGCAGTGCTTACATAAATCTTACCGCTTTGTGTGCCTTACGCAATTAACATGGAGGTACATTTCAAAATTATAAACATACTGCAGGTTTCATGTAACTTGGAAAATGTTTCCTTGGCATCCAATCACATATTCCATGATTTGACCAACTTTTATTCATTTTACTTTTTATTCCCACCCTCAGACGAACTGCAAGCACTGTACAAACATGTCGGAAGATGCAGACAACATTCCAGGATGGGCTCCCGCGAAATCATGCCGATAAACCCCTTTAAAATTGCATCTTATCTGATGGGATACATCATAATCTTGAAGAACAATAAGGTGAGACATAAAGCTATTCATTAATTTGGCCAAAAAATGACGATTTTTGACCTTACTTTTACATGTAAAATAAAAGGCAGGCTATTTTGTGGCGTAAACCCTACAACTAATTAGCTAGCATTATCCTGAAACTGAAGGGTAATTTGAATGATATTTGCAACTATTTTGCTGATGAAGTCATGAATTGGTAAGAAAAAGTGTAACATAGCCTACCATTATATGAGAAAATATTACAAATTTGAATATATTTCTACAGAGGATTCTTGTATGATTTAACATTCAATAACAAATTTTTCACAATTGTGTGTACAAGTCGTCAATGGCGCTTCCTCCACTGTCGTTTCCACTACCTCCCCCGTTGACTTGACTTACATTTTGGACCATAAATCTCATAATATTTGTTTAATATTTGTTGTCAATAATTGTTAAATTGTCTTGGGAAGTTTTGCATTTGAAAGACAATTACTCAGATAATGGTTCCAAACTTGTTGCAGAAGGTATGAAACAACTTGAATGAAACTTAATTGAACTACGAAAAAAGAGTTTTTATGTTACATCCCCAATTTGCATAACCAATTCATGACTTCGGATATTCATAACTTAGGATCAGCGAGTCAAGTGTTTATATGGCTGAGTTAGAATTGTATTTAACCGTCTGCATTTGGACAGCGGTCGTTACAAAAAACAATTATCCAATGTCTTTCTATACTTTATATACGACTCGCACAGAAGTACATTCAATCTGTTTAATTGACGTTAGAGTGTGTATTGGAGTGCTTTGTTTATGTAACCCTTAAATGACCAACGGATCCAAGGTAATTGTATTACAGTATTCCTAAATGTTGTTAAGTAACATAGCGTAGACAGGTCATGCAGTATAGCTACTTTGTTTGCCCATATATAGACCATTACAGTCTATAGACTGCCAAACTGGCCTATTAGGAGTTCTGCTCATATCGACAATTGACATAAAAATGTAGCAAATAAAACGAAACACGGTTTGGGCAACAACGAGAATACATATGATAAAGCTCCACTATGCTCCAGAATGATTGGACTATCATCATTTTGGGCAGCGTATTTATTATCTTCATGGGTTCTTTAGATCTACTGCCATTTACCATTTTTTAAAATTTCAACTAAATTAAAAAAACAACAACTAACAAGCAAGCAAGCAAGCAAGCAAGCAAACAAACAAGCAATAAAAAAAAATTACATACTCGCCATCTTTATATTCATATTTAAACTTTTTTGTAATATCTTTAACAATGTATTAGTACAATGCCATTAAAATCAAATCAAAGATAAGACGCCTTTTACATGCTCAAGTCACGTCTGGTTGTTAAAATATTCGCATTCAATTGCCTATTAAGCAAATGTCATAGTTTGGGCAATACAAATATATCTTTATACAAAGAAGATCAAGTTACACTACATATTGCACTTTTGCCAACTGAAAGATATTATTCCTTTACTACTTAAGGTAATTTGCATTTAAATAACTCCTTTCAGAAATTACTGTATTTACGAAACTGGATTATAGTTAACTCAGGTAATCATCATTATGGTTACTTGCACTGTCGTTTAATGTTCATTATCGTACGCAAATACCACTAGCTGGTATTGTATTATTACCAACTAAGATGTTAATTACATTTGAAATAAACAATCTAATTAAGAATTCGTATTATTGAATCATCAAAACATCAGATTGAGACCATTACTGTATATTCCGATGCATAAGTGTATTACATGTATATTACAGTTTCTTTATTCGTTAGTGCTATATCTTAAAAACGTTACAAAAAATGTAGTTCACATAAATACACATCTTTCATGAATGCTCTGAAATTTTACAAAAAAGAGGTTTACCGACATCGTCTTCGCTAATTCACAAAAGTTGAGAAATAAAGTGTTTGTATCTTATGTGTTTGGATAACGTTGTCACAGTGAGTATTGAGACGAAAATCTGTTGTCAAATCCATATCAATAGGTTCAAGCAATATGATTTGGATCAAAATATATAGATTTAGAGTTAAAACAGTTTAAAATGAATAATTATAACTAACTTTGGCAACCAGATGCATATTTTTCTCTTAATTTGTTTTCTAACGAAGCAAATACACAAAATGGATACATGCACTTTTCTTTACAATTACACATTTACAAGTAGAATTAAATTCGGGATCCCGAATTTAATTCAACAATTTGCCATTACTGAAAAATATTGCAACTTTGTGTCAAATCATTTGTAGGGTATCAATGTCCCCGGCCAATGTCATACAAACACAAACCCAGCCAGTCAAGAAAAAAAAAATCAAAAGTCATGGGTTATAGGGGGTATCCTATCTGATTCTCCACATTTCAATTGCAGACAGCATGTAATGGTCATGCAAATCTCATTTCTACATGTAGTTCTGATCGTCGCAATACAAACACCGAGTCACGTTGCAGTTCCATGTATGTTGAAATTTAACTACTGTACTCTCGAAAGTAAGAGTTATTGAAGGATAAGTGTAAGAGTGAACAATCCCTTAACAGAAGTGATATTAAAGGTCAAACACATCAAGTGGAATAAATATTTAAGAAGGAAATTTTGGGAGGTGCATGCTTAACAATGAAAGCTTCTTTCAACTCCAATCTAACTATAGTAAAGAAGAGGTTGTTTATTTGTGTGAGTTGAAAAATATATTATGTTTGATCTGCATGAAGCCTAGCTCACAATGTGACGGATTTACAACGTAAATCTTTAATTATCATTAGGAGATTGTTCACGCCGCTTTCTTAAAGAAAAGGAATATTATCAAAAAAGAAACCAACCGAAATGAAATTATACAATTACACAATATAAATCACAAGATATTTACAATAAGTAACGACAGTTTTAAAATTCTCGGATTTTCATCTATCTAATTTTGACAACCGCTAAATTTATACAAAGTACATGTATCAGTAAAGCGTGATAGGCCTTATGCAAGTTATTGATACTGCTTTTCCATTAAAAAGACAATAATTCGAATCCCGCAATAACAGTGCGAGAATCGACTAGCCATATGGCAGATTTAAGATACCAACAGTAGTTAATCACGTTCGCGGTGATGTGCAATTTTATCGGAGCTGAGAGGAAATCATTGGATTTATATATTACATTTGAGTTAACCTAGAAAAATGGTAAATACATATAGTTTTGTAACCAAATTTGTTTCTTATACTCTGTTGTATATTATGTTAACAAAAACACTTGCATTGCAAGAAAGTAACCAACTAAATAATGACATTCTTTAGGGTAAAATCAAAAGGAAAGCTAATCAGCAGCTATCAACGTTTGCGAGAGAATAGGAAAAAGATTAAACAGGAAAGTAAAATAAAACATTGACACCCTCCCGCTATCCATGTTAAAATATTGTTTTTAACGAAAAAGCACCTTTTTGAAATACATCTAACATTTTACAAACGATGAGTCAACTTTTTCAAATGTAATGTAAATTTTGATATTTTTGTATATTGTAGTTCATATACATTTCTTTAACTCATTTTGTTTTGTGCTCCCCTAAACCAAGCACGCCTAGATTATTTAAAGAGTTTGTTAATATAAATACTTATCTCTGTGCTTACCTTCTGACCTTGTAGTCATCTCATATACAAAACTCGAAACATTAATGTCACATATGTTGCCCTAGGATTATCATTCAGTTGCAGGCAGCAAGCAGTGCTTACATATATCTTACCACTTTGTATGCCTTATGACATAAACATGGAGGCATCTTTCAAAAAACATACTGCAGGTTTCATGTAGCTTGAAAAACAAAAACATGTTTTTGTTGATGGCAAGAAAGCCAAAGACAGTATCTTTAAGAAGGTTTTTTTTTTATAGGGAAATTGAAAGGAAAGTTGATCTAAAATGTAGAAACCTTATAAAATCAGTAACCTTAAATTTATTTTCAAAAAGACCTAATACTTTTTGCAAATTAAAATCTAGCTCTGGCTCTCAACCATTGCGTCAAACTGAAACCAGTCAAAGGAGAATTCATTATTCAAAATATCTACGTAGATTATTTTCGTACATGTAATTCATACAGTGATTGCTTACAATGATTCAGGACCGACACTTTTTTAGAAGCCTTTTCATTTTCAATATAATTGTTTCTTGAGTTTAGGTTGACTACATCACAGGAATATCATGACATTTAATTCAGACAAGTATTTTATAGAACATAAAATTCATACCCTGAACCTCTATAGATCAGGTTTCTTATTAATGTTGTAGTTATTAATCCTGCCTGACTATAACAATCATAAGAAGTGGTTTGTCACGTTCCATGCCATCTTTTGAATAGATGCATTAAGATAACAAAGTTAATAAAACTCATCGGGTGCATGATATTAATCCATAAGACACACTCACTTGAAAGACAATTTCATCATTGATGGCAATAGATATTTCAAATCTAATTATGATAAATACAAACATTACAAACGAAATGTTTGATTGTATGCCATGTTTTGACTGTATATGGAACTGGTTTTGTTAAATTAGGGAAAAAAAGGAAATGCGTTTTTGTGAAATTGATTTTGCCGAACAAAAATTGGGTTAACAAATTGAATTATTGAGAAACAGTCTCAAATATTTCGTATCTGTTACACTGCATCAGACATTTTCATATTCTGTTAAATGCCAGATTTTGATGTGCTATATTGAATACTTTGATTTGACGGTACGTTCGTATTTTGTAAAGCGTGTTTTTTGAAATTGTATAAGATTTCTTTCAAAATTTTCTTTCTTCTTAAATTAGTAACTAGTATGTATCAATGGTTTGACAATGATTGACTATCTGGTTACATGTGATGATATTACTTATAGGTTAATAAATGTGCATTTCATACGCGAGTGAAATGAGCCAAAATCAATGCACGCGCGGTCAATTTTGATGCGTCCAATTCATGAGGTCCGTAGGGGCCGAGTGTTTGGACAGCAATCAAAATTTACCGCAAGTGCATTTGTGCTGTCTTATTTCGCATAATGGAATGCAAATTTATTAATCTAATTCATACACGACAGAAACATAATATTGTATCTTTTGTGAAAAGAAATAAGTCCTGTAATATGACCATCAAAATCCAAAACTTTTCTTAACTAAATAAATAATCACCCGACAAAAAAATAATGAAATATTCATACGTACCTAACGCCCGCCATGCAAACTGGATCGCAACAAAACGCATTTGTACATCACCAATCAATATGCAAGACCAGCAATTATTTACGTGCTCGTTTTCTTGACAACAAGAAGAACCATTTCCCTATAAGATTTGCTTTTGGACGCACTTGATTTTGTGTTCAGGCTGTCTAGCAAAAAATAGATCCCCTGACCTTAGGTAAAATGTTGCTTTATTTAATTGCCATGGGCTTGATCTTATTTTCTGACAATGGTTTTTAACGGAAAGCTCTAAAAATCATGGTTAAAACAAGACATTTATACATAAGAGAACGTAACAAGTGTAATTCCATCAGGAGTATCTATAATCACAAAATTGCATCCTTCACATTAAAGTTGACAGAAATCTCAACATGTGTAATTATTATTAGGAGATCGTTCCCGTCGCTTATTTTAAGAAAAGGAATTAAAAAAAAAACATCGATATTAAATTGTACAATTACACAACATAAATCACAAGATATTTACAATAAGTGACGATAGTTTTAAAAATCTCTGTTTTCATCTACCTAATTTTGACAACCGTTAGTATAGTATAGTATAGTTTTATTGGAATTCACTTTTACAACAGTGGCACACATCTACTCGATGGTGCATCCAAAACAAATAGAGAACATAAGAACAAAACATAAATATATACAGATTTACATAATTATACAGAGTATATATATCATAAATATTACAAGATACAGATATATACAAAAGATCCACTTTATAATGTGAGCGATTTGTCCCGAATTTGTAAAGCAAGCAGCAACCAGTTGTTTGGAAACTTTTGGAGATTAACGTAAGATCAAAACATTCGATATAGATCGGACACATTAAATAGTGGACGACAACAAGAACACACCTCATGGGTTTGACAGAAGTTGGGATCTGTGTTTCCAGGCAGAATAGATATAATTTTTACAATGTCTATCAAAAACTGAACCTAGAGCTTCATCAAATGCAAAAACATTTTCCAACATTAAGAAGTATTTAGTATCAACATCACCATAATACAATATATCCCAAAATTTATTACAATCTTGTGAAAATAAGTCATTTTTGAGGTTATTGTACTCAATTTCTCTGATATCTAAAAGTCCTTCACAAAAGAACATGAAATGGTTTGTATCCTCAACACCTTTGGAACATAATTTACAAACACCAGTATTTTCAGCAGACCAGGATTTAGTATTATAGTTTAGAGGCAATGTGTTTGTACGAACTTTGAATTTCATTGAACTTAAATGGAAGTTTAGAGGATTTAAAAGATAATGTTCCATTGAGGGGGCAGTTTTGTATTTGCAGTAGATATTGAGCGATTTCTTACTTTTAGCGAATTTCATACCATTTTTTATCATTCAATTCTTTGCTTATTTTGATAAAAGAATTAACCCAATGTTTGTTGAATGGTTTATTTATGCTAAATATATGATCAAGACCATTTGAGATTAATGTATTGTGAATATGCTCTAACCATTTCCACTTTAACGTGTTCTTGTTTCTTTCGTATGATTCGAAAAGTTTTAGAAATAACAATTTAGGGTATTTATGTCAGTCATGTTCAAGAGGCGATTAAAATATTTTATACGGTGATTTGTTTGGATTGTTGCAATTGAGTCCCAGCCAAGGTCGCCATAGAGAGCCTCCTTTGCAGTATTTCTATTGGCCTTAAGGATCGTGTTCACCATATGTATTTGTAGGCCTTCAATTTTGTTTGTGTCTGATTTACTGCTACAAACCCATACTGAGCATGCGTAGTCGATGGTCGGAAGCCCAATTGTTTTCCAAAGCAAATCACCATAATATACTCGATTAAAATCATCATGATTATTAATTATTGATTTTATATAAGCAATAAGTCTATTTCCTTTACGTATTACTTCATCAATATGAGTATTATCAGATAAATTTCTATCAAAGTTTACGCCTAGATATTTATAGTATTTAACTTCGTTAATAAAATGGTCAACAAGCTTCCATTCTTTATCTTCATTGACTTTCTTTCCGATGATGACAATGTTTGATTTAGTATAATTAAAATTAAGTTTAAATTTATTAGAGAACTCAGTCGCAACATTTAACAAGTTATTTAGATCTTGTTCATTCTCACCTATTAATACAACGTCGTCGGCCCAAAATAGACAACCGAATTGATTATTGTCAATGTGACACTTCTCGATCAGGTTACAATCTGTTCGGTTGAGACTCAATAGGCAAAGGGCAACCTATCATTTGTAAACACATTAGAGGTATAGGGGCAACCTACTTTTGTGTAAATAACTGTTGGCAAGGGGCAGCCTTCAGGTAGACTCTTTTCAGAGTCACAAATATCTCATAAGAACAACACATTAGAGGTTAGGGGCAACCTACTTTTGTGTAAATCTGTTGGCAAGGGGCAGCCTTCAGAAAGGCTCTTTCCAGAGCCACCAAATAATCTCAAAGAGGTGATCTGCTTTCAACACTGTTGGCAAGGGGCAGCCTTCAGTGAATGGCTCATGTGAGTCATCAGTGGGAAGTGACGGCCCACATGTCTTTATAATAATATTTGTCCTGAAGAAGTCAGAGCTACTCCTGACGAAAGCTTGACAGTTCAAAACTTGTCCGACGGCGAACCCGTTAAAATCTACCAATTGTTATGAATTCCCGCCGTAAAAGCCTTTCTCAAAAAAAATAAATTTGGATATTGTAGTTTATACAAATTTCTATAACTCAATTTTTAGCTCCCCTAAAACAAGTACCTCTAAATAGTAGAAGAGATTGTTAATATAAACACATATGCGTACCTACAAACCTTGCAGTCATTTCACATACAAAACTCGAAACATTTATGTCACATCTGTTGCCCTTGGATTATCATTCAGTTACAGGGAGCAAGCAGTGCTTACATAAATCTTACTCATTTGTCTGCCTCACGCAATAAACATGGAGGCACCGTTCAAAATTATAAACATACTGCAGGTTTCATGTAACTTGAAAACCAAAACCAAAATGTTTTTGTTGATGGCAAGAAAGCTTAGGACAGCATCTTTAGGAACTTTTTGATACTTTTTATATAGGGAAATTGAAAAGAAAGTTGATCTTAAACGCAATAGGGAACTTGAAATCTTATAAAATAGTGTCCTTAAATTTGTTTTCAAGAAGACTTTATACTTTTTGCAAATTAAAATCTAGCTCTGGATCCCGAGTGTCTCAACCCTTGCGTAAAACTAAAACCAGTCAAAGGATAATTCATCATCAAAAATATCTTCATAGATAATTTTCGTACATGTTATTCCTACAATGATTACTTTTTTAAAAAACCTTTTCATTTTCAATATAATTGTTTCTTGAGCTTAGGTGGAGTGTTCTACACCAATATCTTGACTGCCATACATGTAATTCAGACAACTATTTTATAGAACATAAATTTCATACCCTGAAACTCTAGATCAGGTTTCCTATTAATGTTGATGTTATTAATCCTGCCTGACTAACAATCATAAGAAGTGGTTTGTCACGTTTATGCCTTATTTTGAATAGATGCATTAAGATAACAAAGTTAATAATACGCATCGGGTGCATGATATTAATCAATAAGACACTATTACTGGAAAGACAATTCCACCATTGATGGAATTTAGATATATTTTCAAATCTAATTATAATCAAATTAAACTGATAATTGAAATGCTTGTTTGTATTCGAAGATCTGACAGTATAAGAAACTGATTTTGTAATGAGGGAAAGGAAATACATTTATGTAAAATTGATTTTGCAGAGCATAAAATTGGGTTTAACAAATTATTTAATTTCATTTTGTGTGTGATGCCAGATTGTATGTGCTATATTGTATACGTTTGCAGGGTATAATGTCTTTTCTTTTAGGATAAATATTTCTAGGGAACTATTCTTCTAAATAGTTACAGTGGTATGTAGCAAGTACATGACAATAACTAATGTGTAACTTCTTTATTGTATACGTTTGTAGGGAATAATGTCTTTTCTTTTTGTAGTTTTATAGGATAAATATTTCTACAGAATTACTCTTCTAAATAGTAATAGTGGTATGAAGCAGGTTATTGACAATAATCTGTAACTGGTCACATTGGCAGGCATTGTAAGAATTTATTAAGATATAGTATGTCCCAGAAAAAGTCATTGCAATCTTTGCGTGTAAAGGTCTTGGCTTTACCGTATAGTCCTTGTTGACGAGTCCATAGTCTTTTGTCCTTTTATGGTCCATGAAACAGTCTTTAATACAACGTTTTGGTTTAATTTCAGTCGGTAATCTAGAGTAGACGTAATGCTTTGTCGAATATTTGGATGTAAAATATTGTGGCCCAATTGCACGATTTTGTGAGGTTTGAAGCTATTTACCGCTTGTCTTCACGGCAAGTACTTCGTCTTTTTTCTGATTTAGAATAAACCACAATTAAAAGAAATGTTAGTATTTAACACATTTTCATCTGTAGAAATGACACTAAATCACTACCACTCAAGGATTGACTAGAATAGGCTTCAAAATAAATCAAACATTTAAGGAACCCATTATATCTGAAGCTTCGCAATGATATCTACTTTCCTCCTATATCAGATCTCAACATCACGTTAATTTCAGAACATGGATTACCATATTACGTATATCGCTGCTTCATTAACTTGATATTCATATGTTTAAACAAATTTTATAGAGAGAAGATAAGATTAAAAAGAAAACGGAGAATTTGATTGAAAAAAAAAAGATGTTGGCTTCTACATTCCCAAGTGTGTTAGATGTCAAAACCTATTCCACATTTCGATTTCTAAATAATGCGTCTCTTTTGCAGTTTGTTTGATATTTTGCAAAACCTGGGTCAATTTGTAGTTTTTTATGATAACTCCAATTTTGATTTTCTTTAATGTAGTAATAATATATTTCATATAGTTTTGAGTTGTTTAACCTTTATTTGCTCGCACACGCGCTTAAGATGAGTAAAGAGCTTGTTTAAATAACGATCAAATGTATAAGCGTGTACCGTAAGACCTTGGAATCATCTTAAATAAATAACTGGAAAGGTTAATGTCGCATCAGATGGTGGATAAAATTGTCAAAGCAGTTGAAAAAAATGAAACCACAGTGGGTGTATTTTTAGACCTTTCAAAGGCGATATTTTGTTATATAAATTAGATCATTATGGATTTAGAGGAGTTGCTCTAGAATGGCTTAAGAGCTACCTAACTGATCGAAAACAATTTGTTCGTTACCAAATGCATGATTCTGATCATAAAACTATCCAATGTGGAGTACCACAAGGATCTATTTTAGGTCCGTCATTATTTATCTTGTATATTAATGATATTGTAAATGCAACCTCTTTATTTGACGTAATTCTATTTGCCGACGATACTACACTTTTATATTCACATCCAGATATTGCATATCAAAATGATATCATCAATAACGAGCTTCAAGAAATCTGTAATTGGTTTCAGGCAAATAAACTTTCTGTAAATGCGAGCAAGACCAATTACATGGTACTCGGTACTCACTATAATACTGCAAAATATACTGACGTTAATCTAATATGTTCAACTGATTCTCAAAATGAATGTTTCAACAATTTGGATGAAAAGACTCTCAATATTAAACTCGACGGTGTTTCATTGCAAAAAGTAAAATCAACAAAATTTCTGGGAGTGATCATTGATGAAAATTTAACATGGAAATATCATATAGATGCAATATCGAAAACTATTTCAAGAAACACTGGTATGCTTTCTAAACTCAAGTATTACTTACCCGAAAATATATTGTATTCTTTATATTGTACATTAATTTTGCCATACATAAACTACGGAGTTCTTATTTGGGGAAACACATATGAAACATACCTAAACAAAATATTAAGACTTCAAAAATGGGCTATTAGAACAATATCCAACAGTCATTATAAAACCCATACGGGACCCTTATTCAAAAAATATAATGTTCTGAATATACATGACACGTTCAAACTCAACCTTGGAAGTTTCATGTATAAGCATCAAACGGACCAACTACCAAACATTTTTTTCTAATTATTTTACCAAACATGTTCAGACGCACAAATATAATACAAGAAATGCTCAGGATTATAGTGTTAATAAAACTAAGAAAGTATTTTCTGATCGTGCTGTTCGGAATTGTGGACCATTCTTTTGGAACTCTCTGAATAACGACATAAAAAGATGCAAAACTACAAAAGAATTCAGAAACAGTCTGAAGAAACATCTATTGTCAAATTATAGTTGAATCTGATTTATATGGAAATTTAATTACATAACAATACCTAATCGGAGCATTTGTCTTGTGTACTGTTATTTGTGTTAGTTTTGATGTTGTTGTTTTGGCCTATTTTAGTAACTTATTTTGTTTTAGGGCATCATCACTTCAGGTCTTCTTGGCCTTTTGATGATGTCCTCAATATCATTGTTGTTTTATCTTTTGATGTGTTTTTATCAAATGTGTGTACCTGTTGATATTAGAATAAAGTTTGATTTGATTTGATTTGATTTGATCAGTCTTAAATAAATCTTACCGCTTTATTCGTCATACAGGGTGTCCATGAATGATTTATACCCAGCTATCGATTTATTTGTGGACCAGTGGGCACGGTTTTGGTCAAATCTTGTTCATTTTCAAGTAAAACATGTCTTTAGGTTTCAGAAGAATTTTGAATTTTTCAAATCGAATGTTTCTGTAGAAAGTTATGCAGATTTTTCCAAACAGGGTATATTTTGCGAATTGTAAATCAGGGAAATCGTTGAACTTAAACATTCAATTAAACCTGACTACACTGAAACCCTCTTTTACTTTCCGACAGTTAAAACTTCAAGTACAATCTAAGTTTTATTTATTGACTGTGATGGATATAAAGGGTGTCATTGAGAGAGGAAATAACTTTTCACATGAACGATATGAAAAAGTTTGTTTTGTTTTATTTAAGGTTGCATTTTATTGACAAGTTGTAATATAAACCTATGTGGATTTTTCTAATCATGTATATCAATTTGACATTACGTCATCTTACAGATAGGCATTTTGTTATTATGCAAGTTTTTCTTTGAGGTGCAGTATGTATTTTAGATGAAAAAACTTCATCAATATGTTTCATTCGTTATGTTAACACATGGTTGCATTTTTATTCATTCAGCTTCCATATCTGATTAAGACTATCTCGCTTTTTTGAGTAGGAATAGATTCAGAAGTCTGCAAGGTAATGCTTTGTAGATCATACAAAAATTACAAAAGCAAAGAAAGAAGATCTGAAGTTGGTCAAGTTGTATTAATTTAACTTAACTAATATTACTAAGTGTGCATATTACAGGTATTTATTTTACATACATGATTATTTGTACAGATCAAAATATAAGTTTGCAGCGATTTTCAATTACGTCACCGCACAAAGCAATTAAGCATGATATTTTGATGAAACCTATGGACAATGTAAAAGACTTATCCACTATTGTAGAAAAGCTGTTGGTTTTATTAAATATTATGATTTGATATTTTTTCTGATTTTTTGAAACTGGGTATAAATCATTCGTTGACACCCTGTAGTGTGAGCCTGCCTTTAGTTATATATAATTAATCAATGTATTATTGATCTTCTTTTTATATTGATCCTTCCCTTTTTATTGTGTATTTCAGAATAAAAGGCTTGTAAGTTATTTCACTGGTTCTTATGCAGAAACATCAACAGACATACTGATAAACGTTATAAAAAACATTGGCTTGATTTTTATTTTCTGACAAAGCTCTAAAAACCATGGTTAATAACAGGAAAAGGAATATTAAAAAAATATAAAAACCCCGAAATGAAATTGCACAAATACACAATATAAATCACAAGATATTTACAATAAGTGACGATAGTTTTAAAATTCTCGGTTTTCATCTACCTAATTTTGACAACGGTGAAATTTTAAAGATATACAAAGTACATGTATTACTAAAGCGTGATAGGCCTTATGCAAGTTATTGGTACTGCTTTTCCATTAAAAAGATAATAATACGATTCCGTGATAACAGTCCGAGAATCGAATGGCCATATTGCAGATTTAAGATACTAACAGTAGTTAATCACTTTTGCGGGGATGCGTAATTTTAGCGTAGCTGAGATGAAATCGTTGGATTTCCATATTACAATTTGAGTTAACCTAGAAAAAATGGTAAATACAAATGGTTTTTGTCTAACAGACAAATAAAAAATGAATTTGTTTTTTTATACTCAGTTATATACCATGTTAACAAAAAAACACTTGCATTGTTAGAAACTAACCAACTAAATATTGACATTCTTGAGGGTAAAATCAAAAGGAAAGCTAATCAACGTTTTGCGGGAGAGTATGACAAAAATATTACACCCTCGCGCTATCCATGATTAGATTATTGTTTTGAACCCTAAAAGAGCCGGGCTTTTTCGACCAACCTCAGCCGGAGGGGGGTGAGTACACGTTCCTGGTCTGACATGCTGCTAGTCCGACACGCTGCTAGTCCGAAAATGAAATACACGGTGCTAGTCTGAATCTGAAAAACACTGCGCCAGTCCGACATTTCTTGTCGGACTAGACTAGCGCATTGGATTTTAGATTCGGACTAGCGCAGTAAATTTCTGTTTGAAATATACACAATACATTTTTGTCGAACTAATGCAGTGGTTTTCAGATTCGGACTAGCGCAGTGGTTTTCAGATCTCGGAATTATTGCACTCCGCTAGTCCGACAGAAAATTCGTACCAGCTAAGAGTTTTTTCATTTCAAAATTCGGACTGGCGCAGTATTTTCCATTTTCGGACCGAAGCAGTGTTTTTTAGGACTAGCGCCGTGCTTTTCATTTTTGGACTGACGCACCTCTGAAGTATAGGAAAAGTATGTAGCCGGACTAGCGCAGTGTCGGACTAGCGCCGTGTCTGACTAGCGACGTGTCGGACCAGCGGGTGCACCCTGCCGGGGGTAGGTGGGTTGGTGGGTATTTTGTTCGGATTCCGCCCCTTACGATCTCGGAAACCGATTGACGAAACATCAAGTGTAGGATACTGGTGGATAGCTTTGACTCTCACAAGTCAATTAATAAAACAATGAAAACGTCACAGTGACGTCATAAGTGACGTCATGTCAAAAAACTCGACAAAGTCACCCCAAATCACCAAAATCATGTTTTTTTTGCTATTTTTCAAGCAAAAGTTGCTTTTTTAACACAGTTGTGTGTCAAAGTATGCTTGCTTATGTTCTTGCTCATAATAAATACGATAAAACATAGTGGAATGGTATCCTAAAAACAAACAAACAACAACAACAACAACAACAAAAAACACACAACGATTTATGTGTAATTTCCACTGAAAAAAAAGTCATGTCATAACCCCAGGTCCGATTTTCACAAAAATGGTCTTAAAATAAGCGCAAGGCTTGACAAAAAAGTCAAGAAATTTAAGCGCGAAAAAATAACAACCGGTGGAGGTATAATACACAATGTCGGTAGAATCCGTCCCCGGCTCTTTTAGGGTTAAACGATAAAGCCAATTTTTGAAATACATAACATTTTTCAATTGTAATGTCAATTTTGTAGTTTATACACATGTTTATAACTCGATTTTTTTTTTGCTCCCCTAAAACAAGCACGCTTAGATTAGTAAACATGGTAAAAGAGTGTGTTAATATAAAAGCATATCTATGTGCGTACCTTCAGCCCCTGTAGTCACCTCATATACAAAATTCGAAACGTTAATGTCACATCTGTTGCCCTTGGATTATCATTCAGTTGCAGGGAGAAAGCAGAGCTTACATAAATCTTACCGCTTTGTGTGCCTTACGCAATAAACATGGAGGTACATTTCTAAATTATAAACATACTGCAGGTTTCATGTAACTTGAAAAACAAAAACAAAATGTTTTTGTTGATGACAAGGAAGCTTAAGACAGTATCTTTAGGAAGTTTATTATTGTATAGGGAAATTGAAAAGAAAGTTGATCTTAAATGCAGTAGGAAACTTGACATCTTGCATAAACCTTATAAAATCAGAAACCTTAAATTTGTTTTCAAGAAGACTTAATACGTTTTAAAATTAAAATCTAGCTTTGGATCCCGAGTGTCTCAACCATTGCGTCAAACTAAAACCAGTCAAAGAATAATTCATTATCAAAAATATCTTCATAGACAATTTTCGTACATGTAATTCCTACAATGATTGCTTTCAATGATTCAGGACCGATACTTGTTTTTAAAACCTTTTCAATTTCAATATGATTTTTTCTTGAGTTTAGGTTGAGTAGAACACAGCAATATCTTGACTGCCATACATGTAATTCAGACAACTATTTTATAGAACGTAAATTTCGTATCCTGAAACTCTAGATCAGGTTTCTTATTAATGTTGTAGTTATTAATCCTGCCTGACTAACAATCATAAGAAGTGGTTTGTCACGTTCCATGCCATATTTTGAATAGATGTATTAAGATAACAAAGTTAATAATACTCATCGGGTGCATGATATTAATCAATAAGACACTATCACTGGTAAGACAATTCCATCATTGATGGCAAATAGATATTTCAAATCTAATTGTAATCAAATAAAACTAATAAATGAAATGCTTGATTGTATTTGAAGATCTGACAGTATAAGGAACTGATTTTGTAATTGTAATGAGGGAAAGGAAATACATTTTGGTAAAATTGATTTTGCAGAGCATAAAATTGGGTTAACAAATTATTTAATTTCATCTTGTATGTGATGCCAGATTTTTTGTGCTATATTGTATACGTTTGCAGGGTACTTATTTCTACGGAATTATTCCTCTAAATAGTAACAATGGTGCTTGACAATAACTAATGTGTAACCGCTATATTGTATATGTTTGCATGGAACAATGTCTTTTCTTTTTGTAGTTTAATAGGATAAATATTTCTACATAACTAAGTTCTTGACAATAACTAATGTGTTACTGGTCACATTGGAAGGCATTGAAAGAATTTATTAAGATACAGTATGTCCCAGAAAAAAACATTACAATCTTTGCATGTATAAGGTTTTGGCTTTGATGTATAGTCCTTGTTGACGAGTTCATAGTCCTCTGTCCTTTTATGGCCCATAAAACAGACGTTAATACAACGTTTGTTTTATTTAAGTCGGTAATTTAGAGTAGACGTATTGCTTTGTCAAATATTTGGATGTAAAATATTGTGGTCCAATTAAACGATTTTGTGAGGTTTGAAGCTATTTAGCGCTTGTCTTTACGTCAAGTATTTCGTATGTAGAAATTTAACTAAATTGCTACCACTCAAGGATTGACAAGAATATGCTTCAAAACAAATCCAACATTTTCAAACGTAAAGAACCCATTATATTTGAAGCTTTTTTCAATGATATCTTTCCTCCTATATCAGATCACTTTATTTTCAGAACATATTATACTGCTGCTTCATTAATTTGATATTCATATGTTTAAACAAATTGTCTAGAGAGAAGAAAATATTAAAAAGAAAATGGAGAAATTTAAATAAAAACCTTGTTGGCTTCTACATTCCCAAGTGTGTTAGGTGTCAAAAGTTATTCCACATTTCTAATTTTAAATTATGCGTCTCTTTTGCAGCATGTGTAATATTTTGCAGAACCAATTTGTAATTTGTAATTTGCAAAGATAATTTGTAGTCTTTTATCTCCAATT
Source organism: Ophiothrix spiculata (assembly GCA_000969725.1). Classification (NCBI taxonomy): domain Eukaryota; kingdom Metazoa; phylum Echinodermata; class Ophiuroidea; order Amphilepidida; family Ophiotrichidae; genus Ophiothrix; species Ophiothrix spiculata. The sequence goes on from JXSR01S003708.1 coordinate 19,804, forward strand.
TTGATTTTTTATGTGTTAATATTTATTTCATATAGTTTTTAGTTGTTTAAGCTTTATTTGCTCGTACACGCGCCTAAGATGAATTAAGAGCTTGGTTTAAATACAAATTAATATATAAGCGTATACCTTAAGACCTTGGAATCATCTTAAATAACTCGAAAGGTTAATGTCGCATCAGTTTAACATTCAGTTAAAGAGAACAAGCAGTCTTAAATAAATCTAACCGCTCGGTCTGCTTAATGCAATGTAAACGCATTGTTTTATATCTTAAAAACCCCGAACGATTTATTATTTTTGCTGGTGTCAACAAAGTACAAGAAAACCTCTTTAGGAAGTTAGTTTTTGCAAGGGAAAGATAATCTTAGATGTAGTTGAAAACTTGACTTCGTACTGATACCCAATGATGATTTCTCAAAGCTTACGATGCCTCAAAAGATTATTACTATACACATTTTAAAAGAGAACAAAAAACAATTTCATAGTATGTTTAGATCAAAAGGTGTTCGTTAATTAGCAAATGTCTTTGCTCCTTCAATGTGTTCACGATACATTCCTAGCAACCACGGATCCCGAGTGTCTCCATTACGTGAAATCGACCATACAAGAATATAATTAGATGAAACCAGTCGGAAGAGATTGAATTATGAAGGTCATAAGGGAATGTAACATGAAAAGCCTCATCATTAACATTAAATTATCGTTCCTTTTAGATATCGATTTCATTTGGCCAGTTATATAGTATAAATTTACAAACCAGCTTAGAAAACCAACTGTGATACAGGATACACTTCACAAAATAATATCACCCAATCCTAAAGGTCAGATTATACTTTTTTTGAGCTACCAAACATTTTGTGTAACAAGTCTTTGTTATTTTATAATCTAGTAATATAATTCCAATGCATCATCTAATCAATAACGGATAATTGGTGTTAAAGTGACCAAACATTCTCACCAAATTTGTTTGGTGAAAATGTTTGTTAATTTATAGCACCAATTATCCGTTATTGATTAGTAGATGCATTGGAATTGAATGATATTTGCAACTATATAGCTGATGAAGTCATGAATTGGTCAGAAAAAGTGTAACATAGCCTATCATTAAATGAGAAAATATCACAAATTTGAATATACTTCAACAGGGGATTCTTGTATGATTTCAACATTCAATAACAACATTTTCACAATTTTGTGTACAAGTCGTCAATGGCGTTTCCTCCACTGTCGTTTCCACTACCTCCCCCGTTGATTTGACTTTCATTTTGGACCATAATTTATGGTCCAAAATGTTAAATCTCATAATATTTGTTGTCAATAATTGTTCAATTGTCTTGGGAAGTTTTGTTTTTGAAAGACAATGAAATAACTCAGATAATAGTTCCAAACTTGTTGCAGAAGGTATGAAACATCTTGAATGAAACTTAATTGAACTACGAAAAAAGAGTTTTTATGTTACATCCCCAATTCATGACTTAGGATATTCATGACTTAGGATCAGCGATTAACGTGTTTATATGGCTGAATAAGCGTACTTTGACTGAAAAATGCAAGATGTACGATTAGAACGCAGTCTTGTGTTAGTGTCTTGTATTGCGCATTCACGCAATACGCCATCAGTCCGGTAATGGATGCATGTTAATAAATTAAACTCCCATTTAAAGAACAGATAGTCCAGTTGCATATTTGCACTTTTTCATCTGATACATAGTCTGGAGTGAGTTTTCTTTATTTTCGTCATATGACGAAAGGTTAGAATTGTATTTAACCGTCTGCATTTGGACAGCGGTCGTTACAAAAACAATTATCCAATGTCTTTCTATACTTTATACAACTCGCACAGAAATACATTCAATCTGTTTAATTGACGTTAGAGTGTGTTGGAGTGCTTTGTTTATGTAACCTTTAAATGACTAACGGATTCAAAGCAATTGAATTACAGTATTCCTAAATGTGATGGTTCATCCCGAAAGGGGGGAATTTGCAGATGATATCAATTTTGATTTTATAATTTCATCTGTTGCAGCATTTTCTAAGCTTTAAAATTACACCTTCCTTGTTGAAATTGATCAAGGCGATAAAATTTTATAACAGAAAATATGCTGGAAATTCTTATTATTTTCTTTATTTTTTGATGCCTATTTTCTTCAGTTTCACGAAAAGTGTTCTGTCGCAAAGTCCCCATTTTCGGGGGGTGTCATCGCAAATGATATTAAATGACATAGCGTAGACAAGTCGAGTAGTATAGTTACTCTGTTAACCCATAAACCATTACAGTCTATGGTTTTCCAAACTTGCCAATTGGGAGTTCTGCTGATATTGACAATTGACATGATTATTGAGCATAAAAACGAAACATACACGGTTGCTCATATAGTTGTAATAAAAATATTTTTACCACTTTTTTATGTAAATGTCAATTTATGATGAACATATCTGGAAACTTATGCTGCTTTTGGTCAGATTTGATAGGTAATCGTGTTGGGTGTGAAATGGAACTCCGAATGTGATCAATTTTCTCATTTACTGGTAAGGGGGCAACAACGAAAATGGGTCAAAAACGTGATTTTTAGGTCAAATTTGATTTGACCCCGTCTTTGACCCCATCACTTCTTTACTCAAGTTGAGTGGTCATATTGAATGTTTATCTGTAGTAGAGTGAGAATCAGGTGATTGAATGTCTTGGTCACGCCGGCAGTATATGACATCTTAAAAGGTTTTGAAGATGTCATATACCGCTAGGGACCATTCGACGTTCACAACAACCCTATTTTTGTAAATTGAGGGGCGTTGCAAGAGGATCATTTTGTTCTTTGCTTCCAAGCATTCTCTTGGCGCAACCCAGCGTGCCCAAGACATTCAATCACCTGATTCTCACTCTACTACAGATAAACATTCAATATGAACACTCAACTTAAACAGAGAAGTGATGGGGTCAAAGGCGGGGTCAAATCAAATTTGACCTAAAAATCACGTTTTTGGTCCATTTTTGTTGTTGCCCCCTTACCAGTACATGAAGAAATTGATCACATTCGGAGTTCCATTTCACACCCGACAAGATTACCTATCAAATCTGACCAAAAGCAACATAAGTTGGATTTTGTCGAGTTATACTGATATTAATGGAGAAAAGACTGTCGGTGGAGTTATTGGAGATATTGGAAAATCGATTAGGATCGAGTTATTGATACTTTGAGAGAATTATTTTGGAGTACAACGAATGGAGAACTAAACATTTTACTATTTAATGTCCGAGTGGATTATGTGCATTGGATCCAGCTTCTAAGCCAAGTAGAGCTTCTTTGTGATTGCTGGACTATAAATCGTCGTTGGAGTTCGTCAGGAACGTTTTGTAAATAATTTGTTATATTTTGAATAAAGAACAGTGTATTAGTTTGTGTAATTTAAGAACCCGAGAGGTGATTTTGGCCTCGGTCATTTTAAATCGTTGACCGTAACAAAAGCAAGCAAACAAGCAAGCAAGCAAACAAACAAACGACAAAAACAACTACACACTCGCCATTTTTCTATTTATATTTAAACGTTTTTGTTTATCTTTAACAATGTATTAGTACAATGCCACTTTAACAATAATCAAAGATAAGACAATCTTTAAACATTGTTTAAGTAACGTCCGATTTTTTAAATATTCTCATTCAATTGCCTATTATTAGCAAATGTCATAGTTTGGGCTATACAAAAACATAATTGTATACGAAGCAGTTCAAGTTACA
>JXSR01S003708.1:47947-62698 GCA_000969725.1 Ophiothrix spiculata
TAATCTAATCTAATCTATTCTTTTTATTTCTATTTTTTCTATTAATCTCTAAATTTCTTTGCTCACAAGTACACATACACTTGAGCTTGTTTATATTAAAATTAAATGTTTAAATCTGTACCTCTAGAACTTGCAGTCATCTAATATAAATAACTCGAAAAGTTAATGTCACATTTGTTGCCCTTGGAATATTATTCAGTTGTAAGGAACAAACAGTAGTTAATTTAATCTTACCGCTCTGTCTGCGCTTTGTAATATAAACAAAGTGTACATTTCATAGTTGCTTACACACTGAAGATATAATATATTAGAGATTTGCTTTGGCAGGATGTAAACAATAGCAAAAGAAAAGCTCTCGTCAGTGCAAAATTAAAACAATAGATATTGAGAAATTAGATAAAAGATAATTATCAGTTATAATCAAGACGGTTTGTAAATGTAATCTCTTACAACTGAAATACGGACAGCTTCCGAATAGTTTCTAGGTGTACCATCAGACATGTCTTAAAGATTCTTACTGTATTCCAACTTTTTATGTCTTTAGCTGTGTTAAGACAATTCAGACACGCAAAAAGTTTATTATGCCTTTAATCACATAAATTGTTTTCATATAGACTGGCAACCTTTTTCAAGTGTTTAAACTTTGTCATGTCGAAAATACAGACAGTCAAATGTGATGTTAACCTTTTGAAATGTTTACCATTTATCACGTTTGGAGAGACTTGTGTAAATATCAAACCAAGAAATGTGCGTGACAAGATGTTTTGGATTACTTCATCAAAATTTTCCTCAGAAAGTATTTTTAATTGACGTGTAGTGTTGAAGTTACTATCCAAGAGCTTAATGCCACAGAGACCGTATTGCATTTGAACAATCTTGAGAACACTTATGAATAATTTAACACAAATATTGTTTTGCAAAATTTCGTTAGAAAAATGTATGAAATTGTTTTAAATTAGATCTTTATTAGTTGTCTGTGCTTTTGAGCTTGTGAGATCTGTTTTTTGTTTTTATATTGCTCGTAAGTTTTTTAAAGCTACATGGAATTTTTTTGGGGTAACTTATGAGTCGCAAATATGATGTCGATTGCTCTTCCAATATTGTTCATTAATGTTGTAAGTGTTTATATACGGTATATCTGGTATTCACATGGTCCGTAAAATCAAAAGGTTGGTGGTTTATACAGCTTAATTATCTTTTTTTCTGCTCTATTTCACGAAGAGGTCAGTCATTAAAATTGATATTATATTTATTCTTATGGGACAAACACCATTGGGGATTTTAAGACACAGCGGGTACTGACCTCCATGTCACTGTGTGTACTATCATTCCATTTCCTATTCATTGAAATTTCCCTTAGGAATATAATCACGGAAATAAAAGTGGCTATTAGTGTTATTGATAAAATTAAGGTGTCTCCGATGTTTTGTACCTCTAGACTTTGCAGTCATCTAATATACATAACTCGAAATGCTAATGTCACATTTGTTACCCTTGGAATATTATTCAGTTGTAGGGAACAAACAGTAATTGATTAAATCTCACCGCTCTGTATGCGCTATGCAATATAAACAAATTGGTAAATTTCGTAGTTGCTTACACATTGAAGATTACTCTGTGATATAATCGATAATGTTATAGAAAAACAGAAAGATTTGCTTTGACAGGATGCAAAAGAAAAACTCTCGTCAGTGCACAATTAAAACAAGAGGTATTGGGATATCAAATACAAGATAATTATCAGTTATAATCAAGACTTGTGAGACCTGGTTTTTTTTTTGCTTGTCAGATTTTGAAAGCTACATGGAAAAACTTTGGTGGTACCTTTTGAGTGTCATAATATGTCGATTGCCCTTCCTTACAATAAACTCTGGTGCCACCCTTGAATCATTATAAATCATTCACATTGTACCTGCAGTCAAGCATTAAGGTATTTTATTTGCAAGATATGACTCCACGGCGCCTCAGCTCATGGCCCTTCAAGCCCTCGGCTTGAAAATGAAAAATGTTAGCATTTTCCTCCAATATTCCTAAAGAAATCCCTTGTACCTTTGTTTTAGGGCATCATCCGACAGTGTCATCGAATACCAAGACACTGTTGCAAGCGGATTCTGCCTTGATGACAATTCGCTGACCATACATATTAGGGTGCATCAGACGCCCTCAAGTCATACATATTTTTTCTACCTAGTCTTAGAATGTTCCATTTGGCTAGAAAATACGCTGTGTAAAGTTTGAAAAAAAATAGAGGCGGTCTAGGGGGACCACGGTGGCATTAAAGTTAAGGTATTGAAATTGCCTGCTTACATATGGGAGCTATTTATTATTACCTCCAGAATCCTCACTCAGAAACTCACAAAGGAATAGCTGCCATATGTGGTATTGCAAATAATGACTCTGAATGTTTCATGGGATATACAATTACCTTGAATTACCCAAAATGACCCCAGATGACCAAGGGTCAACTTTTTGAACACTTGTTGAGATTTGACCTCAAATGACCTTTGACCTTAAATGACCTTGACCTGACCCCTTAGAAGACTCATGGTGCCAAAATGTTTTACCAATAGTGATAATTAATGATCAATGAAAGCACTTCAGGTCGTTCATGCAGTTAGCCTTAAGTAGGCAATTATTGGATTTCTAGCTCTTTTCAATGCCTAAACAACAAGATCATTATTCAGCTTCATTTTCTATTTTCTGCTATAGAATTTGTAAATTGACCGGGGTAATGGTTATCTGTTTTAAACATTACAATTTGCAGGGTTTATTCAATACCAAAAACTTGAAATGTTTGTAACGTGTGTGTTAAAAATAGTTGAAAAAATTGTAAAGAGGGGGCTAGTGCAGCATCTATGTTATTTTGACTTAATCTATTAATCACGCAATATCCCACCAGTCTTCTTAATATGATTAATGTAGTAGTGACAGATAATACATGCAAGCATGAACGGCAGCACGTTCTTCTAAATTTACAGGAACTTAATCTTGTGTAAAAGTAAGAGTATAGAAATTAACATAGCACTCACGAGATGAATTATCATCTAAAGCAAATATGTTACGTTATGATACTAGATATTTGATGTTTAAGCTGGATTTTAGTGTTTGCAAATTAAAGTAGGACAGGTATGTCTTCATGTTAAGTTTTCTTTGCTTTCATTTAAAGCTCAGAATTTATATCGTGTATCTATATTTTGTTGTTGGTTAGGGTAAGTATGAATCTTAGTATCTTGGGCGAATGTATACAGAGATGCTCTGATGTAATTACTAAAACCATTTTATTAAAGAAGTTATTCGCTTTCATCGACTATCAAACTCTTCATTAATTTCTAATGTTCATGGAAATTACAAATCAAACATTTTTTAAGATAAATTATTTAGTATTGCATTACCATTTTTTTATAATACTAGAGTATTGTTGCTTTAAAACCAAACCCTAGCTTTCTTGCGAGGTAAGCCTTTATTATAAACACCTCACAAAAGATAAGCGGACAATTAGTCTGACCCCCATAAATCCAAGAACGAGTACTCAAAATCCAAAAATATTAACATATATGAAAAATATGTAATCTCAGCTAAATGTTGACCCCAAAATGTTGAAATTTAAAATCATTATCATTATTTTACACCAGCCGTTTGAAAAATCTATCTCAATTTTCATTTCTCACATTTTTGGTATACCCGCAGTGTTATCATGGTTATAGAGCATCATCACAGTGCTTCTAGTGGAATCGATAGACGATCGATGTTTTTCATATTGCCTAGAGTACAGAGCTACAGTTGTCTCATGCATGATCTTAACGGATTTAACAACTTAGACACATAATTATCCTTTTAGATAAAATTGGTTTGACTATATTTTGGGTTATTTTGGTTAGGTGGTTATAAATATAGGCCAAAAAGCCTTACCTTGATTTTCTTAAATTATACCCATAAGTGTCCTTTTAAAATAAAGAATAATTTTTTTACTCCAGCATTCTTCAAGCAAACACAAAGGTTTATGTAAGATGTATGAATCCCTTTCAACTGTTAAAACTTGGATGTTGAAATTGTCAATCTTCGGTATATGTTAAAACAATTGATATGTTGTAAGGCATAAGTAGAGATGGACCATTTGTTGCGTATTATGTGTATTACCCTATGTGAGAAATGAAAACTGACTTCCAAATTTTAAATGGCTGGTGTAAAACAACGACAACGGTTTAGATGTCAAATTTGAGGTTAACCTTAGCTGAAATTGCATAGTTTTTATTTACGTCAATATTGTTTGAGTTTGAAGGCGCGTTCTTGGAATTATTGGGCTCAAACTAACTGTTCACTTATCTTTTGTGAGGTGTATATCTTGAAAAGGTGAGTATTAATGCTGTGCACCTGCTCTATACTAGTATTTTAAATATCCCAATACGTGTTTTCTTCTAGCGCTCTTAGAGACATTTATGTGTCATTTTTCACATATATATTTTGAAATAAGCTTTGTATGGCATATCAATTAAATTCATGACTTGTTTTCTATTTTTTTTGTAAGTATTTGTATTTGATCAAATTGAAGTATTTTAAATTCTATTACTGTACCGTTTTTGATATATTCAATTAAAACGTAATATAACGAAGAAGAGGTAAAACTAGTAGCACCTGCAGTATTGTACCTTAATCTATCGAAATATGCAACATCTATGCGCCAGCCTCCTGAACAGGTTTAATGAATATACTGCATTAGAGATAATGCGTGACAGCGTAGATAGAAGCACGGCCTGCTATGTTTACAGAGATCTTGTTGAAACCTCAGAGTAACATACCACGCAAGAGACGAAAAATATGTACTCTAAAGCAAACATGTTGTAATGTAATTGTATAACTACTGTCTATATGCTTCTCGCTGAACCATTGAGTTTCCTACCATAGTGGGAAAGGTTTGTCTACATAATGAACTCTCATTGTTTCAAAATTTATATTTATCATAACATCATGGAAATACTCCTCAGAATGTATCTAAACTATTTTCTTTGGGACAGTCGTCACCTTGTTGTTATAATTAGAATAAATAATTGCTATGCGTAGAAAAAAGGGCAATGTATTATCTAGTCTGTCAAAGATTTGTCTACATAATAGCTCATAATGATTTTTATTGCTTCAAAATTTAGATTTAACTTGACATACTAGCAGTAAGTCTCAAAGCAAAGATTTGTTTAAGTAGTATAACAACAAATAATTAATCAAACGTTTCATAATGTAAACATTTTAACTGAATATTCAATATTGAATTGCCTTCCAGTTGTTTTACTCATATTTCATCATTTTAACACTTCTGTGAAAATACAAATCAAACTCAAGCCTTTCTTTCTTAATAAGCCTTAATATATTCCTAAAACGTATCTGCTTCAATTGAACTGACTTCTCAAGTACTTTGTATTGCCTCTGTATTTTCTTCCAGCGCTCTTAGAGACACTTATGTTTCATGTTCATTCATATATAATTGTATCAGTTTAATGGTTTCAATAATTGCAAGTAATAATACGATTCTTCAAGCGTTACCTAGATACATCGTAATATAAATTAAAAGATATGCTATCATTAATAAATCACTGTGACAAAAGACCAATGAAAAAATAACAATTCAGCTCTCATTATAGTGATTTTTTTGTTTTAAGTTGAGGTTCTTTTTCATTCCTAACATCATAAATGTATGCATCATTTGCGAGCATTATGATAAATGATCCTATCACTGGTAAAACTATAATTGGGTACGGATATTTTATTTCCTGTTTTCATGTGCTTTACATGTATGTTGACATTATAAACTCTAACAGTAAATGGGAGAGTTCAAAAATATATACCTTTGAAACATACTCCCTATGCAACGGGAATGCATTTCGAAAGTATCAAGAGATAAATTTGTACCTGCACTGATATTTATGACGATATTTTAAGGGTTCTTTTCTTTGGCGGTAATTGTTTGTTCTTATCACCTACTCCAAAAAAAAGTGCCGACAAATTTAGCTTTAGGAACCTTTCTTGGAGTTTTGGACGATATTTTGGGTATTTTGGAAGCTAAAAGGGTGTTTAGTTTAGGGGCAGCTGTGATTAAGCCATTGTTAATTTTGTTCTCTTACTTATATTTGTGGTTAATATGCTTTGTTAATTCAAATGCCATGTTGTTTTATGGTATGATAAAGATAAAAATATGCATGGTCTTCCGAAATAAGATTTATATAACCTTTAAGATAGCCATAATGTTCAATAAATATTTTCAAAGTAGTGTTTCAATGCCTAAAATATCCTGTATACAAGATCTTACAATCAATTTAATAGAAAAAAAGCACCATTGAGGATTCTAAAATGGCCAAGACATGAGCGTGTAATGACCTCCATATCATTGTCACGGCGTACTTTCATTCCATTCTTTGAAATTTCCCTCAGGAATTAAAATATTACAAGAGTAAAAGTGACTCATATGTAGGTGTTGTTGATAAAACCAAAGTATCCAATGTTTTAATTAGAAGTTATTTTCCAAGTTCATCAACGAAAATGCAATTGAACATAATATATATAATAAATTACTTGAATAGAATATTTAACAAAAGTTTTTGAAAGCAATAGTCAAGAGCCTGGCTGGAAGGCTTCTTGCATTATCCAAAGCTTCGTGGGTATTGTACCTCCGCTGCAAAGTAAATTTTATTTCACATATATTTTAGGAAGGTTGCATACATTTTTCCTTACAGATATTCTGAAGTACTGATATTCCGTTATTTGAAAATTTATGTCGTCATATCCAATTTTGATAAATAAGCAGAAAATATATATTTTTTATTTTGATGCAGTCATTTTTGATCATGAATTTTTTTTTATTTTGATGCAGTCATTTATATTCATTAAAATCACATCACGTTGTCAAAGTGCATATAAATTATGTGGACATCCTCAAATTAGTAATAGATTACTATTGACATTAATTAAGTATACAAGTGATAAAACCACCAATTGTTCAATAACCGTCTTCACTGCAAAAAAACTCTGGTGTTAAAAGTAACACATAGGTGTTAATTTAAACACCGATGTGGTGTTCTGAACAGTCCACTTTCTTTGGTGTTATTTCAACACTATTATTTGTTTTAATCGATCAACACCCTCTTCTGAGTGTTTAATAAACACTTAGATATACAGATTTTGTTAAAATCTTGGTTTGATTTACACCGCATGGCGCTAATTCAACACTTTGTTGGTGTTGATACCTCTCGCTAGAATTGTGATATTGAAATTACCTATTCTTTTCACGTCTCTGTGTCAGTCAGCCATTGGAAAGATGACCATCTTACTCCCGGCAGGGTGTTATGTTGAATTTTATTGCGATTTGATAATGCAAATCATGTTCAAATTCATTATAATCTCCACGAAATGCTCTATCATCTTCGTCCCATTTAGTATGACTACCAAACGTGCAATATCTTCACATACACTGAGAAAAAGGTGATAGACGCTCAACAGTTAACCTGGAAAATTATTTACTCATGTCCGCCAATCAGAGCCTAAGATTCCTCGTGCATGCTCTTTCGCGTAGTTTCAACAGCCTCTGATGGTGCTGACCATTTGCGATGAAATACAGCAACACAATGAATAGGTTCCTACAATATTAAAGTGTTATTATTCCGTTTGGTGTTCTTCTGACACCTGATGAAACAACAGAGTAACACCACTTTAGTTAAACTAATACCAAATACTTATAATATCGACTCAGTGTTCTGTTTTTACATTGGTTAATCTGTAAACAAGTAAAATGGAATATGAAATGCTCACTCAGTGTTCTGTTTTTGCAGTGTTTAATCTGCAAACATGTAAAATAGAATATTAAATGCTCAAGAACTTTCTTTGCTCAATAATGTATGTACCCTCGGCAGTAATCTTTGAAAACATTGCATAGAATTTACTATTGAGAGCACACATTCATGTTATTCTACCAAGTTCATTTACGTCAAAGATAACTGTTAATACCATAGCAACCCCATTTTATATATAAACACATACAAAAGCTTCATAGAGCGTTATGATTTTGTGTATTCTTCTTCAGCTGAAAGAATACTATATCGTGCCAGTTGTTGATTCGCACTTCAACAAATCTCAGCCAGGCACCAACCTATCAAATTACCTGAGGGCCTATAAGAAACAGCAATGTAAGCCAAGTAACAAAACAATAATGAGAATAGTTACTTCGTTATGTTTAATGCTATGTGGAAAAGGTATATTTTAGCGCATTGCTTACTTGTAACCAAAAATAATTGAATATCCACATATAGTAATGAAACCCTTTCCTCAGGAATATTTGAATATTTCAATTACTTTTTCACATATTCATGTGTTAGTTATAAACACAATTTTTGACGTAAAAATGTCAAACAATCTATATGGCACAAATTATATTGGTTTTCTGGATTTAAGACACGAGCTAAATACTTAAGATAAAGAACAACCAAGTTTATCACAGAAAGGTTTATCCGAAAAACTCACTTCATTAGATAAAAAACGTTAATTTATCTGATAAAAACTTTTGTATTCTAGTCACTTGTATCTTTTACATCTCATAAGGTTTCAGTTTTGTGTGGATAAAATACAATTAAGCATTTAAGATTTAAAAATATTTCAATGTACAAAATATATATGCGTCGACATTCACAAGCTTCCCTAAGGAGTTTTTACTTGAAAAAGGGAAATTAAAAAGACCAGCATGTCCGTAAGAAACACAAGTAGCCTACTTATTGATGTGATGGATAACTTGTTTGTAGCCTACTTATTTTCTTTCTGTCTTCCTTTCTTTCTTCCAATGTTCTGCAACATCATATTATAGAGGATGTAACGCACAGGCGGATGAAGAGGTCCGGATATTGACCAAAACGGGGCTGGAAAAAGTAGAATACTCTACTCTTCTCGACACGGATTGCGATTACTCTTCTGTACATGAGACCGACGGCTAAATGTAACGACCTCTCTGAAGAATGCCGATCTCAAGAAATATTTATCCAGCTCTAAATGATGAGGTGTGAGGAGCGAAGTAGATTTAAAAATATCTAGCCCAATGTTTCTACCAAGTTTAAAAATAAACGCCCAAGTAGAGATTTCGGGATTTTATCCCGGCAAGTGCAGAATGGAAATGCGGGACGTTCCACATTTGTGTGTTTCAATATATCAAATGCGGGACTGTCAAGCGAAAATACGGGGCGGTTGGCAAGCATGTGATTGTCATCGAATACAATTATTTTATTACTTTAATAACAAGAGTTAAAAAAAGCATACACACAACCCAGGACCTGGCCAACATGAAGGTAAACAAGCCTCCACGGGCCAATGCAGGGTGATATTAAGGCTGAGGTAGACCTTCAACTAGCATGAACTGTTTTTGTACTCTATCTCTCGAACTAATTGCATAAACCATATAAAAGTATACAGTTTTAGAAGCGACTTTTTACCCTGAACATGTTGGTGATATCGATTTTTGACCAAAAATGTCGATTTTGGCAAAAATCATTAGTTAGGCTTTCTGGAAAACCTAACTAAAATTTGCATTCGTGAATTTTTGTCCTTTTTTGGAATTTAGGAACAAATGTCTAGGAAGTGTTTTCCTCAAATTTTTGATATTTATCTTATTTTTTGAAAAATTGCCAAAAATAGGCCAAAATTTACTTTGGTGGCAGCGGTGGTTTTTTTTTTGCATTTTTTGACCTATTTTGGGCATTAAAAAAAAATTGATAAAACCCTTCCTACAAATGTGTTTCTAAATTCCAAAAAGCAAAAAAGTTCAACATTTCATTAATGTAAATTTTAGTTACGCTTTCCATAAATTCGGGTTAAACAATATAGTTTTTGGCATTTTTTGCCAAAATTGACATTTTTGGTCAAAAACTGATATCATCATCATGTTCGGGGTAAAAATGCATACTTTTATATAGTTTATGCAATTATTATGAAAGTTAGAGTATAAAAACGGTTTATGCCGTTTAAAGGTCTACCCTAGCCTTAAAATACTAGTACATTGAACAGAGAACATATTAAATGAATTCAATTTTTCAATATGACACATGTAAATGTCTCCATCAGCCGCCGGATCAGAAGGTGTGTTGCGAATGATGAAAATACCGAAGAAAAGTTATTTTCAACCGTTTATAATTTTGTTGATTAAACATTCGTGTCCGTGGAAAAAAAGAAACACAATTATCAACAATCAAAAGACCCTGCATCCATTCTCTTCGTAATATCTCTTTAATGGTATATCTTTGGTCTAATGATATACCAATAATTGTATTCTTCAAACAGGAGCCTCAACCACAAATGCTATTGCATAATGGGAATTGGATAATAACCTCATTATAGCTTAAGGCATGTGACTTAATCAGGTGATCCATATTAATAACACGACTGACTTTTAATGGTTAGCCATGAGTCATGCACTGATAATGCTCAGAAGAATTGCCTAATGAATGATAAAACACCTTTTCAGGTATTATTGCATTTTTCTCGTGTGGTAATGTGGGTTCTTGATTATATTAGTATATTTTGAGAAATTTATAGTTACGTTGTACATCAAAATTCTTTGTTTCTCTTTATTTGTCTCGAAGTTTACAGCCCACTGACACATACACTGATGTGCATTATTAATGAAAGACATTCGCCCCACACCGTATATAACCGTATCTACTTTAAGAGAGGATATCACATAATTAATATGCGCATGGGGTACGTCATGCTAGCCTTAAAAGGCTGTATGTTTACTGGCTTTTACTAGTTTAATTTAGAATACGTTCATACTGCTGAACTCAATTCTTTGCACCTATAGTTATATAATCATTTGATCGCATTGCTCGACTTATCTAAGTGCGCAAAAGCTGAATTAAATTTAGTTACGATTTCGTGACATAGTTATCAAACAACCTCTTATATTATTGACAAATTGTCTTACATCTATACTCTTAAAATAACGTTGGCATAAGTTTACTCTCAAACCACGTGTAATTAATCGTGTTTTTATTATACCAGTGGAAGGCAGGAAGTTGGCAGATATTATTTTCAATTTCTATTAATCTAAAATTCCCAAATTAATTTCCTCTCACGTACTAAATAATGTGTGGTCATTCACAAGTTTCCGTAAAGTGTTTTCATCAAACGGATATTTACTGACCAGCACGTTCTCTAAGAAATTCAAGACTCAAGTATTCACTAAATGGTAGATAGTATTAGAAGTAGATAAAGTTTTGTACTTGTAAAAAGCAAACTGTAAGATGTTCTGAACCACTGTAGTAATGGTTACCTGATCCAAACATTGTTTTCGGATGTTAAGGTGTATAATGTCAACAGACTTATTATTGGCTTATTCCGTATATCATACTAAAATTTGCAATAAAGCTTCAAACTACTAAATCCAAAAAAAAAGGTGCACGGATTAAAGATGGCCTTAACCTCAAGAAAAGAACCAAATCATAACTTTATTGCTGTTTTAGTAGATTTAATAAACTTTCAAATGCAGAAACAGATAACAAAAATATAGAAATCGGCTGAAAAATATGCCAGATATGAACAATTTTATAAGTGCATCTCCTTTTCCTTCATTCAAATGGGATTTATACACGTTAAACTTGTGCTTATCAATGCCTATAAGAATGTACAATTTCATGCCTTTGTCAACTCAGTGTTTGATTTTCCTGATTATTTTAACTATGGGAAATGGTTTCAAGTCTTTATAAATGCCATAACAAACCATTTTGTTTGTTTTATATTGCGAGAAAAAAGTATATGATTCAGGTCTTCTGTGAACATGGCTATTATCTTTCTGAGTTTAGTTCATTTGACATGTTGACTAAAAATTATGTCTTCTAAATACAAATTTGTGCAATATTTAATCATACAATTAACTGGACTACTTATTTATGAAATGTTTTAATCATGCTGTTTACATATTGTTTTATTTACAATGCACGTTCCACAATTAATCAAAGTTACAGAGATAATGGCGATAAACTCGCACTTCTTTGCTGTCAGTATAAATGCCATAAGCCAATTGTGATAAATGTAATATCTTGCTTAACTGTGTAAATCCTATTGGAGTGGACGATAAAGAGACATATATCTTACTTATTTTTCAGCCGATTTCTATCATATTTTCTGCATTTGAAAGTATATTAAATTTTCTTTACTACAACAACAAGAAATGTAATGAAAAATGTCATTATTATTATTATTATTATTATTGGTGCGTTTATTAAGGTCAAGACCATCTTTAATCCATGCACAATTGTTTTTGATTTTCATAGTAGATAATCACATACAAGTATATTATAATGTTGAGAACGAATTGAAAATACAAAAGTAGTAATCGAATTTTAACTGTTTCACTTAAGCTTCCGCTGTCTATCATTTGCTTCTGTGACACCCTTTTTACAATATTTTGTTTTTCTATTCCTATATAATTGATTGTGTTTTTGCACATAGACCTCGGCTAGGTTATTGCATATTGCACATTCGATACCAATCTCATAGCAGCTCAAGGCATGTGATTTAATCAGGTGATCCATATTAAAAACATGACTGACTTTTTGATGGTTACCGATGAGTCATGTAATGTAAATGCTCGTAAGGAAAATATCTTAACGATTACTAATATGAATAAAACAAAATGGATATTTGGTATTTTTTATTGTTTTATTTAGTAGTAAAGCTTTTAAAACGATGTTTATACAGGGTGTCCAAAAATTAACTACCCATTTTTAAATGCTCATAACTTAAAAACCAGGATTCGCATGGCAACTATAGACATATGTATTGATAGAGGAAACTTGTAGAAATAATTTAGTACCAAACATGATATAATTGCCATTTTTGAAAATAATTTTCAACGTAAATTACTTCAAACATAAAAAGCCTACTTTCATACTGAGAAGAAAAACAAATATGCGAGTCACATGTAGAGGAGGGATCAATCTTTGAAGACAGGAGAATAATTCATGATCATTTTAATGACCAATTCAGCGAAGCAGCTTTTACAATGTTAATACAAAGATTTTTGATTGTGGTTTTGTCTTAATAATTACATAATGCTCATTAAAATGTTTTTATTTTGTCAAAGCGTAACTCTCGCATTATGCTCATCTTTAAATGGTACACAACAGCATTACCCCTTATTACACATTCAAAGTTACACTCACAGGGACACATTAAATTACCTCATTCTTATCCAGATTAAGCTGCCTAGTATTTCAGAATATGTTCTAGATGGCCTCCTTGCAGATTTCAAAAAATTCTTTTACTCTAACGACAAAGCTCTAGACGTTTGTGCATGCGTTCTTTTTGATCTTCCTCTTTTCACTGGTGATGTTCTGTTTCAGGTCAGGAATAGTCCAGGGTGTTGGGATGTATTGTCCTTCAGATAACTCAAAAAAGTAATTTAGTCGACTTAAATCAGCAGAGTGAAAGAGCCAGGGTTTCTTTGTCTTGAGCAATATGATTGTTCATGAAAAAGTTAATTAATAGAGCCATTCTAAACCATTTAGCTGTATGAGGCGTCATGTCATCATAGTGAAGTGGCAGAAGAGTATCAACACTGTATGGTATATTGGCTCAACCACTTTGAACTTTCAGACCTTCTTGCTATCTTAGAAGTTTACTGATTGCATAATGTTTGGAACCAAAATAATTTTACAAGTTTCTTATCAATACATATGTCTATAGTTGCTATGCGAATCCTGGTTTGAAAGCTATAAACATTTAAAAATGGGTAGTTAATTTTTGGACACCCTGTAGTTTTATGATTACATTGGTGTTTATTGTTTAAACCAGAATAAAGGTAAGATTTGTTTTTACTTTTTACAGACAAGTACACAAATTGGAATTTTTAAATGTTTTTGTAATGATTGCGATACACCCAATAGTGCGATCCATTACTACTTCGATTTAATTGGAATTTATTGATACCAATAAATACTATCTGGCATTACATGTCTATCAAATGCCAGTCTCATTTATCCGAGGGGTTATCACATATTCGTTATCTTCACGCGTTTTTGAGCTGTCCTTGTCACCGGACTAGTCTCTGTCGTTTTTTTCATTTAAACGAATGGTGTTATGTATTTTTTTTATTTAGAGGGGTCCGGTAGACAATTTCAAGCCTTATTGACCACCTGTCGTTTCCTCCATATTAACCATTGTTAAATAATTTGTTCATGTATTTTAATGTATAGAATAAAGATTTTATTATCTGATTTCACAAGTATAAATTTCTCAACTTGATTTATGGAATGAATTATAACAATATTATTAAGAATGTTTTATTAAAATATTTTACGAAATTGACGTGATCTTTGATGTACGAATTCCGACAAAAAAAACCAACAATTTTATCATCCAAAAATACCTATATTTTAGCAATCATCCTTTCCTTATTATCTGTTTTTGTATAGTCATTTAAAATAAATTATATATTTTCTGAAATTAACAAAACAACAACATTTCGGTTGAAGCAGATCACTAACCTGTTTGTATCGATTTCGAGATGAAATACAAATTTATTGGAGGTGTCGAAAGAAAGTTAAATCTTTGTTGAATAAAAAATAAATGTAATAAAAGTGAGAAATGATTTATTTACTGTCACCTTGGGGATAAGAATTCAATATTGTATGCACCGAGTCAAGATTTTCTTCTCAAATTCACAAAGAAAACAGGAAATAAATATGGGAATATTGGATTTAACCTGATCTTTAAATCAATAACAAGTAAAAA